>BQNB010002644.1:21662-122555 GCA_026074375.1 Tanacetum coccineum | reverse complement strand
TTTTTATTATCTTGCAAAAATCTTGTGTCAAAGTTTAAATAAAATGTAACTTGTACAAAGTTTAAATAAGACGCGAGTTGTGGCCAAAGGCAAGAAACAAAAGTGACAAGATTCAAAATAATATTTTACGGCCAAGAAAATATTAACGAGGTGCGTCGTAGATTTTTACGATTGCTTAAAACAATTAACAAACGCGAAATCAAACGTTGACTCGCGAAACGTTAAAAAATAAATATTTAAAAATTTCCAATCACAATAAAATACAAAAATAATTAATCACGACAAATAAAAATTTTAAATGTCGACGGTTGCTTACGAAAACTCGTAAAATAATTATAATGACGTGGAACTCGCGATCGTCATACGCGTCGTGAAACTCGGGTTGTTACATTCCACCCACCATAAAAGGGTGCCGTCCTCGACGCTCGTCCTCCCATACTCGTCTTTTCGTTCATTCAGGACACGATAGCTTCTCATTATTATGCGGGTCCGTGCGTTCGTAAGAAACAAATGATATAATTTCCACTCGTTTTGACTATTCCGGATGGAAAGTCAATCGAAACAAGTAGTAGTTACACCAACAAAATACAAATACGATCATAAAGGCTCTTATCATGAGAGGCAGAAAACAAATCGCGAAAATGTATTCAACAAAATCAAATCATGGTGTTCAAACCCTTATAATCGCGTTCCTAAAAAGAGATAATATACGTCGCAAAATAGATTCAATTAAAATAATCATTACGTCGTTCTCACGAGAAGTTCTCTAGAATGGATGATCGATCCAAGCTTAGTTGGGGATCATAATAACAACAAAACCAAGCGCAGTTCGCTTATCAGAACCAAGACCGAAACTTACGTCGTTATCAAAAATCAAAATATATGTCGCGCTCAAATACGGAATTATACCAATATTCAAAACCGAGAATATACTTCATTAAAAAAACATACGTTGCTTACTAAAACCAAGATAGGCGTTAATAATCAAATTTGATACTTATGTTTATATCATTATCCAAATCAAAATACTTATTATTATTCAAAACTGAAATACACATGTCGCCCTTCCGGTCTCATTCAACAATGCCTCACCGGTCGCGAAAAATAATCCGAAACACATTAGATCTCCTAATCATCTTACGACATCGCTACACCTGCCTATATAATCACATAAGTATCTATTATACGCTCGATGAATTGGCCCCATATAAAGGCATTCATCACGCCCGCTCTCAACCAAGCATTGGCGATTATTATCACATATCGGATTTGCTTTCCTTTGGAGCTTTTGGCATAATCATTTTATCTAACACTTAGGTTTTATACCCCTACGATCACATTTTCCTCATCGTACCGAGCTTGCCACAAAGTCAAGCCACCTTGACGATAATTCCAACATAAACACGGCTAATTCTAATTAGTCTACACTCACTCTTATGGGTACTTCAAGCCACCATCGTCAACAAGACTTTTGACGATGACCACCCACCTAAATACGTCCTCAATTCTCACTTGGGCAATTACACCCATTCGTTTACATCCTAAACCGCATCACTGGCTACTAAAAAGTGAAATGAACGCTCACTACCATGTAAAGCACATAGCACATATAGCACATATTCCACAAAATTCGGCAGCGACAATCCCGCTACAACACATAATGTCTAATGACAAATAAAAATCAATTAAGAAAACAATGAGCATCATGGACTTATTGCTCGTTCGACAAAAATCAAAAATTTCAACATTTCTTCATGGCGACTAGCACCGTTGGCTTGGTCTCATCTCATCGCGTAATATCTCTGATGACTCATATCACCAAATCAAAGTAATAACACACATTCCTAATTTAATACCGTTCGGCTTAATGCGTTAGCTACTTAGATCATTCCCCCAGGATGGAAACGGATGTCACCATTCGGATAGAGTCTTTAATCTTTTCACTCTTTCATATGCACAGAAGTCGTTACGTCAAGGAGTAGGGATCACTAACCTTAAATCAGGCGTCACTTAGTGCCTCACCTTGATCCTTGACAGCGTCAGGGATACTTATATCTATACTACCACCACATTCTATTTCGAGGAAAGAAGTCTTCTCCTCGGCCATCGGTTGATATGTCAAAGGCAACATACGTCTACGGTAGGAGAACTCTTCTCCATTTCTTACTTTCAATCTCGTAACTAACCATCTCAGCTTCCACCCACCTTAGGAATCTTTACATCTCCAAGAAGATTCATTCTTAGTGTCGGTATCAGGTTCACACCCTTGATAGCTCAAATCTATCATTGCTTACTAGCATGCCGACCATACTTAGTCTTGACATGTCTTCATAACAATCACCGCTCCTCGATACTACGAACAAAACATCACTACTTTCTAGACACATTCGTTCCGAACAATACCATAGGTATTTTCGCTTCGAAACGATTCGGTCATAATGACTCGCATGAGACTCTCTCCATGAGGTTAATAAGAGTAGGGTTACTTGCATAAATATCCGTAACAGGGTAAAAATGTTTTCTCCTTCCGGAAACTTAACCCAAATATTATTATTTTTTTCTTAATTAGCAAGCGTTTTAAGGGTGACGATTTATCCGACATAGCGTGGTTCTTCCTAAATTATGCATAGTTGATCAGGTTATGCACAATTGAGGACCAAACGACATCATGTCTTTCCTCGTCAAAACGTTTCTTTTCCATACGTTACATGCGTAAATTGATTCTAAGAAAAGTTTCGAAGAGTAAAAAAATCAAATCATTTCAAAAGAAAGAAAAGAAGATCGCACCATCTTCCGTTCACATTATTTAAAAAGAAAATTTATCCATACACATTTTGTAAAGAAGGTATTTTATTTTAAAGTTTTTTTTTTAAAAAAGAGGTTTAATTGACACCATAGGGTCAGTTTATGAAATTTGGAAAACGCAGTTTTCCATTATTTGCTCAATCAGTTTATACAACATGGTCAATATGATTCGCAATGACCTTCGTTTAACACACCAATTTCAATATTGCAAATCATAGTTTTAAAATTACCCATTCACAAAACATCATTAAACATAATTTGGTCAATGGTCACGGCAAGTACCAAAATAATACCCACTCACGGATAATGCAAGATAGAATCATACATGTGCAAAGGATCCACTAACCGGAATCATTCCACTCTATGGTTAAGTCAATCTAATAACAGGGCTACTCAACTCGTCAACATTCACAATCGTACAACTCATAATCAAAAGAAAATCCTAGTTCCATAACCATAATAATACCAATGCCGGGGGCAGTACAAATACAACCAAAATTCCCCCAAAAGTTACAATATCTTCGGTTCCGAGACCGATACATCCAATCATAATGAGTCTAAGTTTCTAATACAAGAGTCCTAATATATCCGAATGGTTGCGGTGTTTACAAAAACCAAAATACACCCGGCAGCATGACCTCACTAACTGACACTAGCAGTTTAGTGGCTATACAAATGGTCATTATCTAAATCAAAAATCAAAATGAAATACAAACAGGACTACTAGGGTCCTGGTGGTCTTCTCTCTAAGGCTGCAATCCGTTTCTCTAATCCTAAAATGCACCGCATCAGCGTGCTCTCCCTGCTGCTCATCTCGGTAACAGTAGTCTGCAGCTGCTGGATCTGCGTATCTCTCTACTGCACATCTGCCTGCAAGGCCTGAACCTGCTGAGTCAATCCTGTAACCGTCTCATCCCTATGGGTAGAAGTCTGCTGACCCAACTTGACCTGAAACCAACCTGCTCTACTCTATCCATAGCGTGAATCATCTGGGACGCCATTACCTGCATTTGCCCCTCCATAGCAAGGACTCTCGGACCAATCTCTCCAATGGTAACACTAGCTGCTATCTCCGCATCATTCCCCTGAATAACCCTCTTCACTAACTGCCCATGCCCGTACTCTAGGTTATCCAGATGGGTACTCAGGTCCTCAATCACGGACGGAGGCACGGGAAGTCCTGGGGCTACCTGAGAGAGAGACGGTCCCTTAGCAACCGCAGTAGATGGACCTCCTACCTCGTAGATGCTAGGCGGTGGCACCGCTAGCACTAGAGGTGGTGTAGTAGGAGCCATCAACCAGTCCTCATTTACCTCCCAGACCTCCTCCTCACCAAACCCATCGGAGGCGTCATCCTCAAAGTCATCATCACCAAACAGCACGGCCAAATCCTCCTCCATGTCCATCATTGGAGCATCCATCTGCCCCTCTAATACATCAACTACGGGGCGATCACATGCTCCTCCTCCGCCTCAACTACTGGCTCAGCGACCTCCTCAACGGCAGGCACAACCATCTGCTCGGCAATCTCATCAACCGCGAGAACGACCATCTGCTCATCCACCATAGCCTCGAGCTCTCCAAGTAAGTAATCATCCACCTCCAACCACCCATTGTTGTTGTTCGGGTTACTAACATACTCAGGTAACAGTGCGGGTGCAAAGAAATCATATGCAGGATGTGGCTCATCTATCGGGAAATCAAATACGCGATCGGGTGACAACGGTTCGCCCATGATACTACAAAAGAAAGGAAATACTTATATTAGTAACCGTCATGCATATCTTTAATCATATATAAAAATTCTTACTCATCGCATATTAGGATGGTTTTATAACATTGCATCAAATGCATAGAGAAGATTTTTAAGTTTTTCGCAAGATGCGAATATCAAATTACGTGTATATAACCATGCATCACGGAATAGATGTCATATGTATATATACTTATATAATCATTACTTATATTAAGTGTATGTCACTTGTTACACACATAATATGCAATTAAGTATATACCACATAAGGCTTCTAAGGATCAGAAACGATACGCGCGCGGATATCGAACAACGATGAAAGACTCGTGAAAATTTTCCAAAAACAGTTGTAGTCCAAGTTTTGTAAAACGACTTAGTTCACTACAACTCGTGCTCTAATACCACTATGTAACACCCCCAAAATGCGATACGCGGCGGAATACAACGATTGGGGTGCTACTTCATAATACATGCACACGAGTCCTAGTAAACATTCAAGGATACGTTTATAAAACACAATTTCCATTTATTAAAAGATCAGAGTTACATTGGTCCCACTTATTAATACATAAATTTATTTTCTAAAAGTCGCATCACGACTTGTTTTTAAAACATTGAATTTAGTTTATGACATTATTTCACCGAGGCACCATCCTTGACATCCGCGTTCCGTTCCATCCCAGCCATCAACAGCAAATAACCTGAGATAGATGCTTAAAACGTCAACAAAACGTTGAGTGAATTCATAGAGTTTATAATCGACACATAGAACGCATAATTTGGGTTCCACAAAACATCAATAAGGTTGCTTTGTGAGTAAGCAAGTTATAACTTTTATGATTTCCAACTAAAGAGCGCATGTACCAAAACTTAACACATTCATCCCGTAGGACGAAATCATGTCCGGGAAGTATACCACTTTCCCTAATACTAATAACAAAATGTCCGTTACGGGGTGCTCACCACTGATTCAAACCCCGGACAGGGTTGTCAAACCCAATAGATCTATTTAATGCATTAACGTTCACCAACACAAAGTAGGCAATTAACGGATACACAGAAAAAGGCATATACTCAATAGTGAATGGAATCATATTTTAAAATCAAAACAGTTTGCGTTCAATTTCACAAAACAAGCAATATATCCCCCTCGCGGAGTTTAAAACCTTGAAAACTTTAAAAGCGAGGCTATGAACTCACCTCGATCAATAGCCGGTGATCAAATAATGAAATCTAGTACGAAGAATCCACGAACACGATCACGACCTATAATTAGAGTCGCTCGATTATTATACCAAAAAGTACGATCGACGATGCGTACATCGTATCATTAAATTCATGTATATATATAATATACGTATTCATACATGTGATGAGAAACCCACTTGCGCCTTAGGTCTTAAAACCCCACAATATTAAGTTATAATTATTCCTCACGTGACCAAGTCGAAAACTTCCCATTTTAGGAAACTTTCTATTTATAGAAAGTTACTATTTTCATAAATTTACCATTTTTAGTAGGTCTTGACACTTAATTATATTTATAAAAGTTATTTATTTATCTTATCATACTTCTGACAATCAATCCGGTTACTAATTATCCGTAACGAGGTTACGTTCGTATATTACCAAAAGTTACTATATTTAAACTCTACATTTTTAGTCCCGACTAATGGTCGTAAAACACTTGTTGTTCTTTAAATATCTTTCCGATATTATTTTACTATCACTTAAACTCTTTCGACATATATTCGTCAAGTTATTCTTACGTTTGACTTTTACGTATATATTTATGATTAAATCTGACACGCTAAATCACAATTTCATGTCTCGGAGTAAAAAGAGATTTTATGCGAAACGATATTCCTGACAACGTTTTAGTTTTAATCAAGACCCAGAACTCGACGGAAAATGACGAAAATGCCCTTACGAGATTCTGCTGGCACTTGACAATTTTAAATATAAACACAGACTTTGACCATGGGGTTTGACCCATTATCACTTTATTTTAAAATTGGCGAGCCTCGCGACACAGTAAAACATCATTCTGAGCAACTTTCGTGTTTCGGTGGAAGGCCGAAACAGACTCGAAAGTGCTCAAAACTAGCCTTTAAATCGAAGACGGCAACCACCACTTTGAACAAATGCTGAGTTTTTATACATCCACTATCTATCTTGTTTTTGCTCTAACTTTTTCGTTATTAAGAGTTAGAAGCTCTACCTTATATCGAAACGATCGTCTCGAATAGCTTTATCATATGCAAAGCCTAAAATCAGATTTTACAAAATCTCAGTTCTTGTTTGGCTTTCCAAACTTTCTGCTCATGTTTACATTTTACAAAACACCTTAAAAATCATTTTTAGGCATTTAAATCAACTAGGACATGTCTATAATGACATATAATTATAATCTAAACCGCTCAATCAATCGACAATACTATCTAGTCTACTCTCGCAAGCTTTCCCCCGATTCATCACATGCATGCAAACATAATTAAATCAAACGAATGATATAGTCGAAATAAACATAAAAGGGTGCTCACGATGCTTTACGGAGTGAGATCGGAAAAGTAAAAGTGACGGGTTGACCTCCTTGTGTCTTAGCCGCGGCTTACAACCCACCAAACCAAACCACACTCGAACTTTGATCCACCAATTTAAACCCAAGTATTACCAAATCAACAAAACCACCTCTTTGTGGTCTTTAGCTTGGTTCGAACCCACCACCAAGACCAAAACCCAATCTGAAACTCTATTTGTTTTTAATAAACTCAACCTCAATCAAAACCTTGTTGCATGTGTGTTTTTATTCCATGGGTGATGGATTTAATACATTCTAAACTATATTTAGTTGTTAGAAAAATCAACAACACTAAAAGTGTTAGGGTTGAGTGCTCGACCAAACCAAAAAGGGAAGAGAGGAAAGACAAACAAATCAAACTTGGTTCCTTTTTGTTTTAGATCATTATTTGAGGGATGTTTGAGTGTAACAGCAAGATCAAAAATACAAAAATGGTGAGTGTGTGTGTGCTTTGGAGCTCGGCCGAACCAAGGAAACAAAGGGGATAGAAGAACCAAAATTTTATCTATGTGTTTCTACCTAGGTTTACTTGTATGGTTATATGAAAATTTTGGGAAGCACAAGTAATAATCATTGCCTTGGAACAACAAACATTTTGAGTGTTGTTGTGGTCTAGGCGTCAGCTAGGAGCTACAAGCATGCATATCCATTTTTTTATTACTTGTAAAGAATCTTGTGTATACCTTTAATAAAAGTGAGCTTAGACAAAATTTTAAATGATACGTATACATTAAACGCGAGTTTTGGTCACGGACAAGGAACCATGATGACGGAGTTAAAAATAATAATTTACAGTTAAGAAAATAATAACGAGGTGCGTCGTAGATTTTAACGATACTCAAAACGATTAACGCACGCGCGGCAAACGTTGACTCGCGAAACGTCAAAAATAAATATTTTAAATTTCCGTTCGTATTAAAATACAAAAATAATTATTTACGACAAATAAAATTTTAAATGTCGATGTTCGCTTACGAAAACCCGTAAATTAATAATAATGACGTTGAACTCGCGATCGTCATACGCGTCGTGAAACTCGGGTTGTTACACATGATGCATGTGTAAACTTAAAACATAACCATAATTTCATTCACAAGTTCACCTATAGAACAGCCAGACAACATAAGACTACATAAGACAAAATAAGACAACCTTAACAACTAGAACACAAAAGAAGCTGTTGACAGAAGATGATAGTGAGCACTAAACATAACATGACTGGAGCATTACTGACGGCGCAACTTAGCAATGAAAGAGATTTTCTTCAAAACCTTAAGTTGAGTTTCACTTATTGATTTCATCAACTCCTTACATTTCTCCAACTCATAATCCTAAAGCTCCTTAAACAAATTATAAGACTCAGCAAGAACAGTTGACACATGCAAAAAGCTTTGCATCTTCATCATTTGCTCACGCCTCTCTTGACAACGAACATTCAACTCTTGGTACATTACATAAGTTTCCCTAACTAACCTAAAATCCCTTTCATTGTCAATCTTAAACAACTTAACCATCGTATCTTTCACTATAAGAGAGTTTGCAGAAATTGCTAGGCGATTAAGCTGAGACATTGTAGTGTGTAAGGTAGTTCTAAGTGTGTGTAAACAGGTTTAATTATGATTAGAAGGAATGAAATGAGTTTGGAAAAGATGTTCAACAGGTCAAACCTTTCCTAGCTACTCATAGTATTTTAATCTTAATTCAATAACCAATGTTAATGTGAGAATTGTACTTAATTAAAAACAAATTAGTAGCAAACCAATAGAATGGCACTGTATTTAGTTGCAAACCAATCAAGCTACTAACAAGTGTTACTTGGTTTGAAATAAGGAAGTGTATACTTCAGTTTCCCTATGGCTATTGGTGACTTTATATATGATTTATTCAAGATTAAGCAAATGCTAGGAAGTATAATAAACCATAGAGGACTAAACCATATCATAAAAACATACAAAAATTAAATACAAACTATACCTGTAAACATTCCCAAAATAGGGCATACCAATCGCGCCACTCATAGTCATACGTGTCTTCGCTATCATAGAAAGTGACCAATCTAGATAGTATATCTAAGTGGGCAAGACACCAATGCTGAGTCGTTTCATTAATCGGAATAAAAACCTACAACGTTTACAATGATTGTTAGGTTTATAATATTGCAGATATTATAGGTCCTTACAAAGAAATAAATGTAATTGATAATACACAACTAGGTAATGAAATGATTTTTTCTTAATTTTAATGACAACTTTGACTTTGGATTTGACTTGCTTTGTCAACTAAAATGATCATGTTTGGGTAAAAACCATGGGTTGAATGGGTTAGACCATTTTTTGTCACAAAGTACGCAAATTATAGGAACCAAATTAAGTATAAAAATACACTGTCATTATATTACGCTTAAACTATTACCTGATCAACCTCGCTCCATGGAGTGGCATACTTATCACCGTTAGCATAAAACAAGGGCATGCTATTTTGCAGAAGTAGCTAAACAAAGTAACAACTAACCATGGCCCAATTCGCATTCTCAGGTCTCCCATGCCACATATAGCCGACCCACAAGTCTATGTGCTGTTAATGATAGAAACAAATAAGCGTTCAAAGAACCCTAAGCAACAAGTTTATTATTACAGATTATTTAATTAGTTTGTCTATCAATACTAACCTCTTCACTTAGCCAACCTTTTTGACCAGGGTCCAAGCACACTAATCTAAGCCAGAAATTCCCTTCTACGGTATAATCACGCTCCATGGAAACTTACATTTAAGCTGCCCTGGTTGACCAAAAAATTGTTCAATATCATCAGTCAACCAAACTGTGTCCATTGAGTGAAAAATCGTGAAACATCCTATAAAAAAGATTATAAGTGTATAAATTAGAACACATGATAGAAGGCAACTAGTAATCGTGAAACATGGTACATAATTATTATACCTCAACCCATGGTTTAACTTTTTTAGCAATTCCGCCAAAGATGGATCATTTACGTTTTGGCGGTATTTTTTAATCTTAACCCAACTTTCTTTCAGCTTTGTTTTCCCTGTCACATAATGAACATCATTCCTCTCGCTAGGTGTTAACTTGGCCAATATCTTTTTCACATGAGTTGAATTCATAAACTCATGACGCTTTCTTTTGTTCACCTCCGCAATCTGCAGCATCTTCTCTTCTTCCAACCTCATCCTCTTTGCCTCTTCTAGCCTAAAACTCTTCTCAAGTTTAATTATCGTTTCCTGTTCCAAACGCATCCTTTCTTCGTCTTCCAAACATAATCTCAATTCCTCTTCAACTAGATAATCCTGTAAATAATAAGTCGATCATTATTACATATTATGTAAACAAATAAGTAAAGAAACATAAAAGTACATGTTTATTACATTAGCAATATCTTCATCTGAGTCATGTGGGTCAATCAAATCTTGAAATACGATATTCAGTGATTCTTGAAAGTCACTACTCATTCTAAAAAAATCATCATTAAATTGCAACCTCTGTTGTCAAAGGATATGTAAATTTAGAATAAATAAACAATGTCTGTTGAAGGGGTAAAATTGTGTAGTTTTTAAGTATACCCCAAGTTTATCGTTTCTTTCATGTGCAAGAACCTGCAAACGTTGAACTAATATTATAAACCAATATTTGAAAACATTACGATTGATTATTATAGTTGGAATAAATTAAAATACAACATAACCTGAATAATAGTCTCAAGTTTGAAAACACGAACATTTAGGTTGCTAATTACTCGATCCGTAAGCCAATTATTTTTTAAACTGCTATCACTCGTGCAAACACTAGAAGTTCCTCTAAAACTTATATCCACACATTTGCGTGACTTCTCCAACTTTGAAAGACACGTTTGAAAAGGGGTATGATGTTCTATGACCGGAGCCTTGGGAACGTGTTGTTGCAAAAAAAGCATGGATATGTATCCATTAGGAAGATTCATACTCAGATCTAGTAGGTCTAATATCAGTAGTTGTCCTTGACTCCTAAATATATTATACACATACTTTCTTAGATGTAGTAATAAAAAAGGTTTAAAATACTTATTAATGTAATTTAAAGGTATATGATTTAACCTTTGCAAAAAGGTAACAACCATCAGATCTTTTGAAGATCGACTTTTAAGACTAGCCAAGGGCTCTTGGTATAACTTTAGTGTCATTAATCTACCAATGATTACATCGTTCAAATGACTCAAAAATCCAAACCTAAATAATATACCAATGTATAGTTAATAACTTATAGCAGCATGATAATTTTACTCGGGAACAAAATAAATTCAAATTTTAATTAATTGGTTTACATGGAAAGTAAAAACAAAACCACCTAATGTATATGTAGGAACATACTTGCGATCTTTATTCAATCCAAAATAGTGCTCATCACTATGCTTTAGTATTACATTCTTAATTGTGTCATACAAATGTGTCCATACGTGCTCACCTCATGGAAAAACATTCCAAGCTTCAAGATTTTCATCCAACTGGAACAAAGCATCATCCACCGGGCATGTCAACAACCGACCCATAAAGATAACCTCTAAAGCTATTAGAAGGCAAAGGCGTATTGAGTCTTCATCACATAGCTTCCTAAACATCTCTTCATCCTCAATAACACCAATAACATCTAAGTTGGTTACAATTAACCCTAGCTTATGCGAGAAAACCTTATTACGAAACTTTAACTCACCAGATGTATATAAACTAAAGCTTATTGTTCCAAACCGCAAACCAGTAATAAGAGCAAACTCTGGACGACCAAAATGCAGACTATGACCTTCAATATAATATATGAGGGGCATATCATTATGAGAATCATCGCCTTTATGCTGTTTCCGTAGCATATAATGTATGAGTTGTGGTTTATGGTCAAAAAACAATAGATCCAACCAACGTCCGAAACAAGTACTCCTAAACAAGTTTCGTCGCTTCGCATCTAACTTTTGGTTTATTAACCAAAAGTAGTTCAGTTTACTTGTAATGATGACTTTCGAATCAAATTCCTAAAATAAAATCAAACAAAACAACATTCAAGAGCTTTTCATCAGGAAATACATTTCTAGTAAATACTGAACTTGAACAACAAAATAACAAAATACATTTCAGTAATCAAGAATTCTTATAGCGTATAATATAAGCATAACACATTCACTAAAAGGCAGTAATCATAATCTTAAGCTACTTTTTATCGCAAAGCTTAACCAATAATCATGTCTGTGTGATAACATCAAATGCATAACAACAATTGACTAAAATGAAGTACACATCAGGTTAACCTCTTTTGATGTCACAACTTAAACAGTAATCAAACTAACATAAAACTAATTGACTTCTATAATGCACTAAATGTGAATTAAACCTACAACTTTAATGGCTATCATAAATTAAAACAAACAAAACTGATGATTGAGAAAATATCAAAGAAACGTATTTACATACCCTATTATACCACATTTTTCTGATCTAAAAGGAAGAACTGGAAGTGTTGTTCATGACCCAGAGAAGATGAGGAGGAACAGTGCCTATGGGAGAAGATGATGATGAACAATACTATGGAGGAAGATGATGATGATGATAATGGGTAAAAAAGATGATGATGAGGATTACAGAGCGGGAGACAGAAAGCATGAGAAGATGAAGAGGATTACAAAATTTATTTTTGTATTTTGTATGCTTTATCAATAGTTAAATAAGTGTGTATTATACACACATTACAAAATAGTTTTTGTATTATACACAAACAAATAAATAAAAATTACACCCACCAACTAGTTGTTCTAAAATAAATAATTTAAGTTGCCTTAATGTACAAATTGCCCAATGTACAATGTACTTGTGTGTCAGTACTTTTTATATTAAAAAATGGGGTAAAATTACTATAAAACTAGTTGCCCTAAGTACATTTCCCCCTAAAAATACAAGTTGCCCTAAAGAAATTTGTGTATAAATACCTTACACATACCGGACATATGTCACTTTCTTCTTAAGTTTCTCAGTTGCCAAGTTGTCCTGGGTTATTTTGAGAAAATACATTTTTAGGGGTATAGTGGCATTTTCATTTTCATTTGGACCCTTTTGAGAATTAGCCCTAAATTTTATAGGGCCACACTTTACAATTTAATGATAACCCGAAGCAATATTTTAAGTATGAATGGAGGAGTTATTGTGATTCTGTAAGCAGTTAGAGGGTTAGAACTGTAATAAAAATGTTACTTTTAACATCACTTAACTGTACTATGGTATGTTGGGTTGTGATTTTATAAAAAGGCATCTAGTTTTAAAAAGTGTTGAAAGCAAATTCAATCGTTCAATTAAAAAAACATCCAACCATTATGATTATAATAACAATAAAAATATTTTTTCTCAATTTGATCAGGGGTAATTTAGTCATTTGACATGTTTTTTATACTTCACCATCAAAATTCAAATTGTTATAACTCTAAAACGACAAACTTTTAGGAAAAACCATTTTTACCATATTTTTCAAGATTTAATTCTCTTTAAATTGTTTTGAATTTTGTATATAAATCACAAATTTTTTTAGATTTTAAGTTGGTCATGATTCTCTTGAAATTTTTGGCATCTTCAGCCCTAATTATGTTTAGCTTAAAGGCCGAAATTACACAAAACTTAAAACACGAAAGTAGTAGATGTTTGGCCATTATTTTACCACAAATTTGAATCATTTAAATCTGATATGATATGAGTGAGATATCGCATTTTATGAATATGACGTTTTAAACATATTTGTTGCACAAAAAGTGTTTGATAAATGCCTAAGAAAGATTTCCCTTATAAAAGTTCATTTGAATGCACTATTTGTGTACTACAATACATTTTGGTTATTTGATGAACTAATGAACAATAGATGAATCAGACTAATTGATGAACAAGACTAACTAATTAACAACATTAACAAATGAACAAGACTAACTGATAACTCTTTTTATTAATGGAATTTTTTATTGATGAATTACATGTAGATTGATGTTGTCTTGTTCATTAGTTAGTATTCTTCATCAGTTAGTCTTTTCATTAGTTAATGTTGTTCATCAGTTCATCAACAAGACTAATGAACTGATGAACAAGAATAACCATACAATCTCGCCTACTTTATTGCAAAGCGAATTGTAAACGCAAATGTTCAACCCAATACACCATTGCCTTATGTTAGTACAAGGGGTTAGAAAACCTTAAAATCGTCCAAAGTGACTGCATCAAAAGTTCTCCCAAGTTTCCACACGAATTATGAAAAAACAAAGGGGTTGGGTTGTATTTATAGTTATTAGGCTCTGACGGCGTCTCTAGGGCTTTGTAACGTCGTCAGCCCATCGAATCTTCTTAGGGTTTCTTCTGTCGGCTAATCGTGACGTCGTCGCTACGTCTTATGAAGCCGTCTGTGACGGCGTCAACCTCTTTTTGTGATGTTGTCTCCACACACTGAGAAGTCACACTTTGCGTCCAAAAATCCACTTTCTAGGCATATTTTGTGAAGGAGTCAGGATGACAGTCGTCAGCTTGAAAAGTTGTGTTTTTGTACAATTTCTTCCCGAATCGAGCCCAAGTCACGTGTTTTACTTCCAAGTGCTTCCAAAATACTAATTACACAAAAAGAAAGGATTTAGTGTAATAATAGAGCGTGTTTGCATGATTTTGGGGTTTAAATGACCCCAAAAAAGTGTATAAAATGACACCTCATCAAATATAACATTTATTTCTTAGAGAATTTAAAATACGAGCGCCCAGATGTCCAAGGCAGTGATGCCAAAGGTCTTGAGATAAAGCAGTTAGGTAGATGGTTAAGTGAGTTGGTGGAGCATAGTGGTGGAGAGAGGATACAAATCCCTCGAACTATTCCTTCACAACAAAACTAAAAGGATCAAACTCAAGAGAAATATTATTATCTATAGAAAGATGATGAACAGAGATTAAGTTTTTGATCAATTTAAGAGCATATAAAACATTGTTTAGATAAATAGGGCGCTCGGGATTTTAGAGGATTGTACTACCATAACCATGATGTGGAATGCCATTACCATTACCGACAATAGTACTTTTTGAAGTCCTCAAATTGATATAAGTCAAGAGTGTACTTAGAGAAGTAGTCATGTGAGATGTGGCGTCGGTATCCATGTTCTAATTTTCATCCGGAGGGTTAAGTGTCATGGTATGATGGTTGTGCCAATATCGGTAGGTGCATACCCTATAATAAAAGCAACAGTAGATGAATACGTCATGGCATACGCTTGTTGTAGTCTTGGGTTAAGAATCCCAGATTGTCTAGTTTGGGTTGTAGGCCGAACCAAGTTGGATGTGGGGTAAGGACATGGTGGAGGAGTCCACGACTGATGTTGCCAAGTCCATTGGCCATAAGGAACCCATGATTGGTGTTGCTATCCAGGATAGTGACTCTGATTGGTGTTGTTGTTGTAGCCGCGACCTCGACCACGTCCACCGCGACCTCGACCATTGGTGTTGTGACCACCGCCACGACCTATAGTGTTATTGAAAGATCCACAACCAGATGTATTGCAAGAATGGTTTGAACCACCTGATTGGTTTGCTTTGGAGTTTTTGGCAGAGGTAGTGGTGAGAAGGGTAGATCTCGTGGTTGTAGCGTTGGTAGCAGCTTGTTTTTTCTTATGGGTTTCTTCAAGAATCAGGCTTGAATGAACCTCATAAAATTATAAAAGAGGGTCTATTTGTTAGAGATGAGAGGTGACACTATCATAACTTTCATTGAGACATGCCACAAGTTGAAGCACAAGACGATCATTGGAAATAGGAGAAACCACATTGGAGAGTGGATCAGCAATAACCTTGAATTCTTAACAATAAGCAGAAACATTGGAAAATTTGTTAAGACGGAGATTCAAGAATTGTTGTTCCAAGTACAAGGCACGAGAGTGCTTGTTGTCTTGGAAAATACTTATTAAACGATCCTGATGAGGTTTCATTTTATACACTTTTTCAGGGTCATTTAACCCCTTAAATCATGCAAATATCTCCAAAATACATGCATAATCATTTCTTTTTGTTTTTTTAGCACTTGGACAGCATTTGGAGGAAATACACGTGACTTGGACTCAATTTAGTAAGAGACGGGACAAGATTACAACTTTACACGAAGAGGCTCAAGAAAATTGCATATAGAGTATGGAGACGGCATCGCGATTCCTTGCGACGGCGTCAGGATGCTCAAAAGACGGCGTCTGAAGAAATTTGTGACGGTGCCTGGATTAACCAACTTAAAGAAGACCTAAAATATTCTGCGAGGCGATGGCGTCGCAATTTATAAGCGACGCCGTCGCGATTGATTTCTTGTATATACAAACCTTAGTTTTATGTTTTAAAGTGTGGAATTCGTAGGGTATTTTAGAGGAACGACTTTTGTCAGCTCTTAGGTCGTTTTTAGGGTTCTCAAACACTTTTGTATCCACCAATTACTCCTTTATTAATTAAAGTGAAGTTCTTTTATCTCATAATCTTTCGATATGTCTATGTATTGTTTGATTATGTGTTCTTTACTTTCAATTAACATGTTAGGCTAGATGTATTAGTGTTTGCTTATGATTGCATGAAACTTAGTTTGTGAATCCTTTTACTATGCTTCTTGTTGATGAGTGTGCGCGTTAGGCTCTAGAAAACTAGCTTCTTAATTGCTTGCGAAGACGTCTAGGGAAATATGATTGTGTAGAAAGGATACCATCGCAATAGTCTTCATACTACCTTGCCCTAATATGGTTGATCACCTTTTAAGTGTTTAAATAAGTATAATGTACTCTTAGGGGCCTTGTAATAGTCTTCATACTACCTTACTTGTGCGTTGCCTTAACGGAATATTACATAGACGGCGGGTTCGTGTAATTCGTTCATGAATTAGGAAATACTTACATACTACATCACAAGGGTGACGGGCAATAGGATTTGGAGGATCAACTAAGGGTTAGTGCATGATTAAGTGAACACGTTTGTTTACCTATACGATTTTCCACATAGTTAGTTTAGATTTAATTTAGTTTATTAGTTAATTAGTTTAAAACCAACCAACCTTCAAACCCAAGATTTTACTTGCTTTCATAAAATATAAAAATACAAAAAAAATCTTCTCTCAAACCTTAGACCTTAGTTAGATTTAGTTTGAGCCTTCACAAACTATTCCCCTAGAGAATGTTAACAACCCCCAAGTCTTGCCTATACTACACTACAACGGTTAGGTAATCTGCCTAGGGAGTTGTAAAACTTTTGCGTTTACAACAACCGCATCAGATCCCATGCTTGTTGGGCTGTAGAATCAGGTGCTAGTATGGTATGGTGGAGATCATTAGAGATCGTGCTATAGATCCATTGAAGGACAATGAAGTCAAGTCGGGACCAAGTTTTAGGGGTGATGATAACAGATGTCTCTTTGTCTTTGATGGTGTAGGAAGAGGCAATAGGTTTAGGAATGATGTGGTTGATAACCTCATATGCATGACAATGAATTTTAAACAACTCAGACCACGAAGAGTATTGGCTCTTTTCCATCTCTATAGTGATGGGGGTCAGGTTTTTGATGTTGGTAACAATGAGAGCAAGGTGAAACTTATTGTCGGCCGTTTGTGATAAATAGAGATTGAGAGAGATTTTAGAGTGGAGGGAAAAGTAAAGGTAGATGATGAAGATGGTACCTCAGGAATGAAGGCTTGGTACCATGAAAGAATGGATTGGTTACCTTTATCATTCATGATCAATACTATATATACAAGAGTCCCTAACTAACTATGAGATATTTTTGGGATTACATTTGACTAGCTACACAAGATTATATATTATACATTTGTGGGAGAGTTTGTTACAAATAACTTATTTATTATAAAAGAGTTGCAAAAACCGCATAAACTATTAGATGATATGTTAGGTTTATTCGATCTAATTCACATGTTTTCCTGTTTTTGAACTCGAAATGCAAGAGGTACTTCCACAACAAGTTGAAGCCCTCAAAGCTTACATGGACTGCTATGTACCGAACGCGACACAAGAAGGATATTGCATAAGAGGTTGTGAAGAAGAGGCGTCGCTCTACCAAGAACCCCGTATTCCAGGGCTATTGTCGGCACTGCTTTTGAAGTTATCCAAAAGAAGAGAAGTGAGAAACCTGAAGTCTGTGATGTTGCTAGGGATGATGCTTTATGTGAAATTAAGGAAAGGATTAAGAAAACCAAGGATGAAACGAAGGCAAAGAAAGTAGAGGTTGTATCAAAGCAAAAGACCCAAGGCAAGAGTGGCAATGTGCTTAAAGGTAAAGGACCCTAATTGGCTAATTGGCTTGCTACAACTCGGAAGCTGGAAGTTATTAGATGATAGATTTGGTTAGTGGGTTCAAGTATGTTTGTGGGCATAAGGTCCGTTAGGGTTTCATTTGTGTGTTCATGTAGTCTCTATATATTGTGGCTGAATAATACATTAACTTACGGGGTTTAACATTTCAACATGGTATCATGAGCAAGTCATATTCAGGACCTAGTCGGCCACCATGAGCCGCTGCTTTTCTGCCACCTCGTCAAAGCTTTTGCCATCTCTCTTTCTCAAAATCCTAATTTCTTTCTATCAAGCTGTCACATGCAATATTATCACATTATCTTCTTTCTTTTTTCTACTATGACCATGTAGTACGCGTACGTTTCTTCTTTGAATCTCAACATGCTTTCTCTCTTTTTTTTCCTTAATACTTGTCGGCAATTATTTTCTATCAAGATGTTTGCCACATAAAATTAATGTTCTATTTTTTTGGGTTTGGCATTAAAATTAAGTCCTTTTGAATTAATGGTTTCTCTAAAAAAGGGCTGAGGAAAATATTAGAAGATGAAGGAAAACATATCTTTTTGTTTTCTTTCATGTCAAGTTTTTTTCCTAATCGTAGGTTTTTATTTACTTTTTTACATAATCTTGTTTTTTTCAAAAGAAAAGAAGAACAACAAAAGGTTATTGAAGTCCATCTCACTGCCCTCTTCACTCAAGCGCAAGATTACAACATTCAAGTTTCTCAAAAGTACAAGATTTCTCGCTATTTACAAGGTTAAACTTCAGTTGGATCGTTCGAAAGCTTCCCGTTCCAACTACATGGGAGTATTAGATGATAGATTAGATTAGTCGGCTCAAGCTCGTTTGCAGGGACGGAACTTGACAAGTATTATTGGAGGGGCCAAACTATACTGTATTTGTTTTAGGGGGCCAATTTACATTTTCTTTTAACATTTGTACTAATAATGCTTAGCACTACAAAGTATAAGGATTAAAATTATACTTGTGACTGAAAATTTTGGGAGGGCCCTCCCGGTCCCCATTAAGTTCCGTCCTTGCTCGTTTGTAAGCTTAGGGTCCATTAGGGTTTCATTTATATGTTCATGTAGTCTCTATTATTGTCGCTGAATAATACATTATACTCATGAGGTTTAACATTTCAACGTGAAATCTTAACGGATCCTAAACTCACAAACGAGCTTGGCCAACTAACATAATCTATCATCTTAAAAAAAGCTTTTTGTTTAATGAAATGGCATGACACTTAGACCCACTTATTTACTTTCTTCGTTCACAACTTTTTTATATACTCGTACAATAAATCATTTTGATACACTATCACTTTACGAAAACTCTTCTATAAATCTTCTCATAGCATTTATCTTGAAAACAAAGAACACGAAACAAGTACACCTGGAATCCTTAAAACGTGACACAAAACAATCCAGCAAACACATTAAGTCCACATGGCTGCTTACAAAGTTGACACCTTCTTTTTAACCGCATAAAAATGTCAAGATCTTTCATTTTTACCACATTTTTTTACTTGTTTCTTCCCCAAACCATCCTCGTACGTTATCGTACAAGTTACTAGTAGATTGTTGGCACTGTCTTGATTTTAAAACGTATCAACGTCTTTATCATTTGCCATTAAAATGGATTTACCTAAAGCAATGACTGATCATAGTAAGACTAATGATGATTTGGAGTTTGAAATGGTTTCTAATCATCCTGAGGATAAAGATTCTGTTAAATTCAACGATTCATGTGAACTTGTTGATACTGCTATTAAGGATGCTACAAATAACAAGGTAATAAATTATGACATTAACCACATGCATGATTCATTGGTGGCATGCAGACAGTGGCGGAGCTAGAACATAAATTCCAAGAGGGCCATTAAGGTAGTTTTTCTATATTAGGAGGGCCATAAAGTATAATATAAGAATTTAGCATACATGTAAAGTACACTACTAATTTTTTTCTAGGGGGGCCACCACCCTCCCAATCTCCACATAGCTCCGCCCTTGCATGCAGATGCTACAGCCTAGAGGGACGGACACATGGATTTTTATAGGCGTAGTGCTAATTCTTATAAAAAAACTTATTTTTTGCTAAATGCATTTGAATTTTTAAAAAAAGTTGTGTTGATAGTCTTTGTTTAGTTTTTCTTATGTGCATCTATAGTCACTTTGAGTCATGCTTCCATCCATTGTAACGTTGTGTATCATGATTAGCCTCAAACTAAAAGGTTGTGACTTTAACTCTAAATTAAACTACAAGTAATTAACTATACACATATGTGGATGTTACTATTACACCTATGGACTTAGGCACTTCTAATTTTTATTCACACGTATCAATTTATGCAGACAGTTATACTTTAACTATTGCCGAGTGTGCAAATAAAAAAGAGTTTGCATAACAACTCTCATCATTATTAATCGATATATTTATATTAGTTATTAAATTGTATTGGGCCCATTAGTATGGATGTCATGTAATAGGCCTAAGCCTATAGTCTGGAATGTTTTCTTGTAGATTATTTGTTATCAATAATAATCAAGCAAATTACAAAAATTACATGGTAATCAGAGCCATCTAATTTCTCCTTAATTCTCTCCTAACTTATCTCTAAATCTCCTTTCAAAATTCTACCATCCCAATCTTTAGACGTCTGGTATCAAATCCTTCCCAAACCATAATTCTTTTTTTCATTTTTTTTCTCTCCTTGTCATCACGTTATATTAGAAAGAAAAGAAAGAAAGACACAATTGTTGGTGAAGTCTTGATCGTATGCTCCTTGCATCAAAAGGGAGATTTTATTTATATTAGATATTGATAAAGAATATTGAATATTTATCGGTGTTTTGGATCAGTTAAATTCATTCCCTAACATCAAGGATTCTTATATTGTCACTATTGTGACGTACGTATTTAGTTTAAAGTATTTGGATTAAAGTTGCATTATGGCTATGACACATTTAATTCGAAGAAGCAATAAAACCACACCTCATGCTTTCTCTATTATAGCACCAAAAGATCTAATATGGAATATGGATACGGGTGCGTCTTCTCATCTAAACTCTCATTCAAGTAATTTAAGTACTGATTATAACAATCGTTTATATCCATCTGTTTGTGTGGGTGACGGAAAAACTATTCCCGTCACCAACACTGGCCATAGCATCTTGCCCACTCTTAGTCGTCCTCTGTATCTTCATAATATACTTGTCACTCCTAACATAATCAAAAATCTTATTTCGGTGCGTCAGTTCACTAGGAATAATAAATGTAGTGTCGAGTTTGATGAATTTGGTTTCTCTATAAAGGATTTCCTGAATCGTCACACCTCCTAAGATGTGACAGTTCGAGAGACCTCTACCCAGTTACCAAACCATCCCATATGCCTAGTGCTTTGTGTTGGGTTTAAAAGACTTCAAGATATTCTTAAAGCTACTGCTGCTCAAGTATATATTAGTGTTGTCAAGCATAACTTAGTGCTGCTGGTAATACTAATGAAAATTATGCTAAATAGTTAGTACTGATAGTATAAAAGTTACTACTGTTAGTATAATTAGTACTGTTAGTATAAAGTTACTACTGCTAGTAGAAGTTAAGACTGCTCAGTGATGAAGACTGAAAATATACTAAGTAGTTACTACTGCTAGTAAAAAAGTTAGTACTGCTAGTGTATGTTAGTACTGCTAGAGTAAACTTCTAAGTAGTTAATGCTGTTTGTGCTCAGTTACAACTGCTGAGTAATTACAACTGCTGGAAGGATTAATGCTGTTAGAGATGAGATCAAAAGACATATCAGAGAAGAGATAAAGGTTGATTGAAAAACAAGAATACTTATGAAGATAAGTATCAATTGTTTGTAAAGGAGATATGTATAAACTTATTTGTTTAAGAGATTATGTTTACTTATAAAAAAGATCATAATCACTTGACGCGTTTTGTAAGCCCATTAGGGTTTTCTTAGTTTATAAAAGGAACCCTGCGGCATAGATCTAGATATCAGTTTTCATATTAGTATTCATAGTTTGCATAGCAATCATAGTTAGTATTCATAGCTATTTTGTAACTCAAAATAATATTCAATATATTGAAAGATCTTGTTTTTACTGTTTCATTGTTCTTCTTAGTATTGCAAACTAGATTCCGCATAGTTTGTGATATTCACAATCTTAGTTTCTACTATAGTTGTCTTGGATCTATCCAATATAACTAAGCTTTAACAAGCTAAGTAAGATCTATCAAAAAGGGATCAACAAGTGGTATTAGAGCTGGTTGAGAAACTTTGAATAAAAAGAACATTACATCTATACAAGATCTCATATTCAAAGAGAAGATAGAGTCACACTCAGAAACTACACAAATAGTTTATGCATTAAAACTTCTAGTACTTAAAACTGGAGACTCCGATCTCTGAAGCATAAGAATTGAGTAATATCTTACTCATACTGATTATGCTCTTTGGGGGGTTATTATGAATGGTGATGCACCTTCTATTGCATCAGCTAGTGCTGGTACTGAAGGTCTCATTCCTCCTAAAACTGCTGAACAAAAGCTCGCAAGAAAGAATGAATTAAAAGCAAAAAGCACTCTGTTGTTGGCCATTCCTTATGAGAACCTATTGAAGTTTCATGGAATCAAGGATGCAAAGACCTTATGGGAAGCAATCAAGGCCAGGTTTGGAGGCAACAAAGATGATAATTATAATGTGCACAATATCACAAAATGTTTCAAGTATGTATTGCCTAGTATGCAACATAAGGAGTGATTACGATTACTTTAAGTTCATGAAACTGAGGCTCAGACTTGTAGAGTATGCCACTTTATTCAAGGCACAGTAAGAGTTACTGGGTGCCTCTTCCCAAAGACATACTGGGTGCCTCTTCCCAAAGACATACTGGGTACCTCTTCCCAAAGACCTACTGGGTGCCTCTTCCCAAAGATATACTGGGTTAACGGTTACTTAGGCAATACATAAAAGTTTAAATTAATAGTATCCATGTAAAAGCAAGCTATGTATTTGTAAACGTTTAAAGTACTTGTGTCCATAAGTAAAGCGAGCATGTATGTGAGTATGTAAACGACTTTGTAAAGAGTATGTAAAAGAGACTATAAATGAATATGTAAACAAGTTGTAACGAGCATGTATTATCCCCCAAGATTTGTAAATCAATGTAAAACAAGTGAAAGAGGGGCTATAAAATCATCTCTAATGAAAGTAGTGATTATCGTAAAATCAACAGAGTAGTCGTCACAAACAAACCGGAATGCAACCTAATTAATTATAGGTCGTATAAGTATAATATATTTAATATAAATACAACATATAATTTTATAGAGTTATATTACCACCTATTATTTTTTGTTTAATTTATAAATGTCGAAACCATATTTAAATCGTACTTGTTAAATAAATGTTTAAGTATTGGTATCCGTAAAGAAAATATTATCGTTGTCCAACAATTGATTATTTTTTAATAATACTTGTTTTAGTATATTTAAGGTTTATATAATGATATTATATAAATAGTTTAATTATTTTATAAAATAATATTTATAAAGTTAAAAATGTATATAAATAGGGTAAATGCTATAGAATACCAAGCTACTTTTCATTTTAACCCGTTTTGAACAACCTACTTTTTTATTACCGATATTACCAAGCTACTTTCAAATTTTTGTTCAATATGAAACACTTCTCCATCATATTATCCACGTCGATTTTGTTTTTATTTCCACATCATATTATCCACGTATAGTTTCATCATCACATGTAGATTGTGACCACGATAAGATTTTGAGACTCAGCAAGTCCCGTAGCCAACATAAATGAGGTAAATCGTGCTAGCCACCGATAAGAAATATTGGAGCGTCATTTGAATCCCCGACTTCCGCATCAAAACTGCATTTACCCGACCATTTAATGGTCAGAAGTTAAAACATATGCGTTTACGAGACAAAATCGACGTGGAAATAAAAACAAAATCGACGTGGAAATAAAAACAAAATCGACGTGGATAATATGATGGAGAAGTGTTTCATATTGAACCAAAATTTGAAAGTAGCTTAGTAATATCGGTAATAAAAAAGTAGGTTGTTCAAAACGGGTTAAAATGAAAAGATACTTTGAGGTATATCTATATCATTTATAACCATAATAAATAGTTATATAAGTACTACTACAGTTAATTACCTTAATGCTATTATAGAGCCCAAACGGATTCCAAAACACTCGAAACTCATATTTTAAATATGTTTAACAGCTATATCGTAGTTAATAAAAAAGTGTTAGAAATGTTTTATAAAAATTAATTAGTTTTTGTAATTTCTATTTATCCGAAATCTTTAAAAACTCGTAACTTGCTCGTTTTAACTCCGTTTTGCTTGTTCTTTATATGTATGAGACTGTGACGAGATAAACTATTCAAATAAAATACTCACAGATTTTATAAAAATTTGTGTCGAAACAGTAAATTCAAAACAGTTTATAAAACCATTTTTATAACTTTAAATCTTGCAAAACTCATAACTCCTTCGTTTTAATTCCGTTTTTAGAGTTCTTTATATGCACGGTTTCCTATTGAGGTGATCTATCATAATAAAATATTTATATATTTTTATCAGATTCGAAACACTACCAGTTTTTATAAAACTATTTTTATAAAAACACTTTTATATGTTTAATTATTGTAATCTCATAAAATTCATAACTTCTTCGTTATAGATTCGTTTTTCGAGTTTCTTATATGCTTGGAATCCTCATAAAATTTACTATTTAAAACAGTAGGGTTTATAATTTTTAAAACTTCATATGTTAACAAAATAATTAAAACTGTTCGTATGTATATGTATAGTTTATAATCTAGTTTTATAAATTATTACTTGATTAAATTTGTACAACCTCTAAATTAATTAATACCACATGTCTTACATATTCTGGGTCCTCAAGTTTATGTATATCATTCTTGTCCAATTACAATGTCCTCATAATTATTTGTGTATAATTTTATAAATAAACTTTCAACATTTAATTTATAAACTAAATCTATAAATTAACCAACACTTATATAAAGTATGTTCTTGTGTTCCATCATATTTTTAACATCATTTCGTCATAGAAAATATGTATTTGAATTATGTACATGTTTATTTTTATTTTATAAACTTATAAAATAAATCCTAGATGGTGATTAACAATATAACATTTATATAAAACATGAAAATTAATAATTTAAAAAGATTAGGGTTTATGTTAGACCTTAGGAGAGTGGATGAAGATGATACACAAATCAAACCCAATTATTTAACCCTAAATACTTATCAAGAAACCCTAATTATATATTGAAAACCCTAACTTCTTGCTTGAGCAAACCCTTGTTTTATTAATGTCACACCTCGATAGTGGCGGAAACTCGGGAATGCAACATAATGATCAATCATAAAACAAGATACAAACAGAGAAAACTACATTGCATAAACTCCAAGTGCTATGAAGACCATCAACCTTGAACAAACTCAAGTGATGTCCCAAATCGCAACTAAAATCTACAATCTCTTACAATTCTTCAAATGTCCACACAGGGGACCATAATCCAAACTTATTCGAAAACATTCGAAACTAAAATCAAACAACAAGCAACAAGACTTCAACGTAAGTCCCACACGGAACTTCTAATTCTGCTATCAATCACAAATTACTCTTCTTTCACTTCACCTGAAATGATACTCCGCGACAAACGTCAACAATAATGTTGGTGATCTCGTAGGTTTGACCTAACACCTACAAAAGCTGAGTGCCAATCACTACATCAATATGACACAGAGATGTTATAGGACAATCAATAACAGCCAAACTCAACCTTAGCAACACTGGCTTTTTAAATCAACACCTTTATATATATAATAATATATAATAAAATATATATAATAAGGATAATCTAAAAATAATCAATGAAACCGAGAGTAGTATGATATGATATTCCCGGGTCGTTTATCCCCAACGAGGAGCGAATTGGAAAGTCGAAAGTTGGTTTGAATTACGATGCTTGAATGGAAAAAGATTTGGATTTTGTTTTTCTAATTAGAATGCAAAAACAATTAAGGAAAACCTAAAAACGAAAGCTAGAATGAGTAAATCCTAAAACGTGGACGGGAGAGTAAAAACGTGAGTTAAAACAAAACTAAATTATCCAAAAATTTAACCCTAAATGATATATAACTTTTTGAAAAAGCTAATAATAAGCAACTTTAAAAAAGGAAAAATTTTTGTAACTTGCAAATAAGCACGAAATAAGCAAAACAAAATGGCAGTATTAGCAAAAACAACCCAACAATAAGCAACTAAATGACAAATAAGCTAAGATATGTCCTACACTACACCTATTAAGCAGCTAAGAACAAAAATAAGCTAAGAATTTAAGACAGATAAGCTAGAAAAACAAATAAGACTCAGCAGTACTAACTTAAAAAGTTAGTGCTGCTAGCTTCAACTTAGTACTGCTAGGCTTAATAAAACACAATGAAATAAGAATTAAGCAATTAAGCTAAAACAGATATTTAACTACCCCTAATGAGCACTCAAGCATAAAAATAAGCAACTAGAATAAGCTAGAATGGCAAATAAGCTAAAAAATAAACACTTAAAATTAACTTTTAAAAAGGCAAATAAGCTTAAATAAGCTCTAAACTAAAGACAGTAAGCGAAAATGGGCTAAATCTACTCTAAAAAGCTAAGCTAATCCTAAATAAGCAGAAATAATAAGCTAATAAGCAAAAATGCACTAACAACACTACCAGTACTAACTAAATACACTACCAGTACTAACTTAATACACTACCAGTACTAACTTGGAGTTAGTACTGTTAGGGTAAAAGTCCAAAAGAAAACTAGCAGTACTAACTATGGGTTAGTACTGCTTGTTCCAAATAGCACTTTAAGTTTTCAAAAGTCATTTTTTTTCTATTTCAAGCTGATTCGATCCTAAACTGTTAAAAACAGATCATCAAATAACAATATAAGACACTTATAAGCAGACTTCAATCAATAATAAGCACTTAAATAAGCTAAATTAATCCAACAGTATTACTCATGAACTACCAGTACTAACAAATTACACTACCAGTACTAACTGAATACACTACCAGTACTAACTAAGAAATTCGCACAAATCACTTTTAAACTAAAAAACTAAGCAAGATAAGCACTAAACATCATAACAAAGCATAAATAAGCAACAATTCAATGGCAAATAAGCAGAAAAATAAGAGATAAACAGTTTAAGAGCATATAAAGGACAGATTCAAAGCAAAACTAAAATAAACGGCATGAAAACATTAAGTAAGCATAAGCAGGCATAAACTATCATAAATAAGCATAAAAAGACAGAAAATAAGCAGTTAATAAGCACTTGTACAGTAATAAGTAAAATATGAAAAAGGAAACTTACTTGCTCCCTTGCTCTAAACAGGGATTAAAGAACCTAAATAAGCTCTAAAAACCTACCCAGCTTATAAATAAGCACTCTACTGAACCCATAAGCACTTCCTTTATTTGCTTATCATCCAAAAGCTCAAAATGCCAAATTCCTTACTAATGAAAACTTAAAAGCTTAGATAAGTTTTTGAGAAAGCTTATCCAAAACACCCTGAGTTATAAAAGCTTAGAAGAACTTATGAAAGACTTTTGAAACTTAAAGACACTTAAAACTGGAAAACGGGTTTAAAGAAGAACAAACTTGAATTTCATTAACTTTAAAAAAAATTACAATACTTGGGAATTAAAAGTGCATAAAACTAACTGGAACTAAACTAGGTTAAAAACTACTTTTTTTCAAGGGCTTACAACTGCCCTATTTATACAAGAACCAGGAAGATTCTAGGTCTTGTGTTTCTTTGTAGAGAGACTTCAGCTTGTGTGTTTGTTGTGTGAGTGAGCCATAATCACCATCTATGCCGTCCATTTTGAGTAGTCCCCAAGCAAATTGATCTTGACCATTGATTTCTTGTCATTTTCTTTTGCCGAATGAGGGAGTTGGGGATTGCCAAGGTGTTCATTGATCCATGTGGGGTGTGGGGTTTATAGTTTTAATGAGTTTTTGTTTGTTTGCTGGAGGTAGGAGACAATGAACAGTACTTGGGTACTGTTCATTGGCGGGAAAGAGGGGTTTATGTCTGTTTGTTTGAGGGTGCAGGGGAAAGGTTTGTGGAGTTGGCAAAACAAGCCCTCCAAGGTGTATGTATATCTTGCAATAAAGGTCCCTTATGGTGGATTCAACTTTGGGGGATGGCAGAAATGCCCCCTCAAAGTATATTGAAACTTTGCAAAGTTAGTCCCTAAAGGGACTAATCGAAGGTTAAATGGGAATGGGCCTTAGCAGTTTGGGCCGGCTATAATAATAAAAAGAAATGGGCCTTTTTATTTAAACTTGGGCTTAAAGTCTTCATGTAATATACTAATGGGCTTGTCCGGCCCATTAGATGGGTTCGGGTGGGCCCATCAAGTATTCTTCGATGTCGGCTCCGGTTTTGACCGTTGACTTTGTCTTTCTTGGACTTTGGCTTTGATTTGACTTTGGCTTTTCCACGCTTTTCCATTCTGTGCTTGGTTTTGTCCGTTTTTGCTTGATTTTTCGTCCTTTTCTCGGATATCCGTTTCCTGCACAATATAAATAAAAACATACAAATATAATGTATTTTTTTGTACGTTTTTGGTAAACATACAAATACAATGGATTTAGGTACGTTTTTGGTTCATTTAGTCCGATTTTAATATGTGATAGGTATGTGTAATTATACGCATTACCAAAATCCCCATACTAAGACATTGTCGGGTCTCACCGTAATGCTATGAGATAAAGCACTTAGAAAACTTAGAATTTCGTTAACCCTCGACTAATAACTCTGAAAAGTTCCTAAGTGTTTGTCAAGGGGAATTTAAAGACTCTAAAGTTTTGAAAAGCCCCGTTTTTACCATTTTTATATATATACTTATTCCTACACATATTTTTGTATTTTTCATTTTTCTTAATTTTTTTTTTGTAGTTTTCATATTAAGCAACTAACTAGAGCATTTGACTTTCGTTATTTCATAACTTTTAGGGATCATAGAACAAGATGCATTTCGATCCGAGAATGCCCCAAAAAGGATAAATTCATCGTTCCCGACTTTTCACTTATTCCAAACCAAGCTTAAAATGAAATCACCGTCAATTATGAGTTAAGATGCTAACACTACTCATATGTGCAACTTGTTAAACTTTTCACTCGTGACAATTATTATATCTTAGGTGTATGTGCTATTTTGAATTTCAACCATGGATCAACGTTTTGCAACATTCTATGTTTCACGTTCCACCCGAGAATAATGAGTTTGAAGGAGAGATCATCCCATGTAGCGACTTTCGTCTCGGCACATCCCAACCTTGCGGTTAAGTGACCAGGCTTTTGACACCCCGCAGAGACTAGTATCGAGACTCACGGACCTTAGGTTTCAAAAACTTTCAGGTTTTCCGTATACATAGCTTATAAAATAGAATAGCCAAAGTTCAAAAGCATATTTGAATTTAACAAAAAGAGATCTTTTATTTATTAATTCGCACTTAATATTAAACACTTATGCAATTGTAACCCTCGACCTTTTAGAAGGCTGCAACATCGGTTGTGAGCCGGCAAGATGCAACAAACTTTTATCAGTCTCGGATTATTATTCTTACTATGGGCTTTCTTTAGAAGGCTGCAACATCGGTTGTATGAGCTGGCAATAGATACAGTAAAACTTTTTATCAGCCACGTTTATATTGATTTATCATATTTTTTTTATACGACATTACGGCTGTTTTGAAAATTCAACTATAAAATTTGAACTAAGGCTAAGTTTAGGTATATTACTACATAAAAATTATTGATTTAGTTTTATCACCACTAGTAGCAGTATATTAATCAGGGTTAAGAGCTTATAGGAGAAAAGTGACAAATTATACACATGAGCTCTTAAGATTTCTAAATAATCCTTGTTTAGCATCCAACTCATACTTAACACTCTTCTTTTTTTGTTTTTCGCGATTATTTGCGACGCTTAGTCTAAACCGTTACGGACAAGAAGGCTCAACACGCTCGATAGGGTCAAAATTTACTCATTATTCTAACAGCATGAAAGTCCAAATTGTGGACAAAAAAAACTTATATTATTTTTGAAATAATTTTAAATTTGTTTATTTTTTTGACATAATTTTGGCGTGGATAAATTCGGGATTACGTGAAAACAACGGCTGCAGGCATAATCAAATCGATAGATCCCCCATACCTAGAATGAAACATTGTCTCAATGTTTTGCGAAGGGTTCTACGTATATCTAAGCCGTTATGAAGTTATGGCTTCAAAGATAAACGTTGACGTTTAAGATTTGGATATCGGATTCCCAAAATGAAGCTGAGGATTTGAAGCTCTTGTGATCGAAGGACAAAAACCGCGAGCACGAGAGGCTTCAAAAATCCGGGCAATCCTGGACAATATAGCACAAAACACAAAACATGGAAAAGGAAAGAGGCAAGCCTCCTCACAACAACTAAACACTTATTCATTACTAAGCTTAGGCTTACTACTACTCGGATATACTAGGTAAAGGCATGGGGTGCCTCCCACGAAGCGATTGTTTTTAGGTCACTTCGCTTGACTTAATCCCTAAATTTAAATTATGATTAGGGAAGTTGGGAGCTCCGGGATATCCATAGCAGAGACATCCCCTCCAAAATAGTGCTTTAGACGATGACCATTTACTTTGAAGTTTGGCCTGGAGTTTTGGGATAACTCAACGGTGCCATACGGAAAGACTTGAACAATGGTAAATGGTCATGACAGAGGGATTCAACTTGCCAAGGAAAAAAAAATTTGTCAATCTTGAGTAAAGAGGAGGACTTGATTCCGTCGTTGAAAATGGGTTTTGATTCTTTGGTCATGAATCCTCTGGTTTTCTCTTTGTAACTTAAAGAATTTTATAGGCATTGATCACGCAGTTCACTTATTCATTGAGTTGAATTTTGTGTTGGTCTCCCGTGGTTTTGAGATCAATGTTTGCATGTTTAAGGGACCCAGTAAGCTTTGTGCTCTAACTTCAATCGATTTGGCAGATGACATTGCCTTTCCATTACAAGCTTGTACGGAGTACACCCGATGGGTGGTTTTGACGCTGTACGGAAGGCCCAAAGAGAGCCGTCATCCAGGTTGTTGACCAAGAGGCCTGATTTTCGCCACTTTCCTTTCAAGAATTTTTTTAAGCCACGATTTGATACCTCAATTGCCCCATATGTCTGTGAGGTGATACGCGGTGGAGCGACGATGAGTGACTCCAGTATTTAGCATGACTTTGCAAAACGGGTCATGCAAAAATGTGTTCCACGATCATGATGTTGGCCCAAGGTGGTACCGAATCTGCAAAAGAGAGATTTAGAAATTTGCCAATCTACATCGGCGTCGTTTGGTGGGGAGCGCTTTGTTATCCATGATTTAATCCAACACACAATTATTAATTAGCCCAATAAGCAAGAATAGAATTAAGAAAGAGATCTTAAGAGAGCAGAAGTAGATGAGAGAAACAAGAAGATTAGATTAGCAAATGGGGAGTTACAAGATAGAAAATGTGTAAACCAACACCTTCTCAAGTGTTGGTGAAGGGGTATTTATACCATGCCTTGCTATCTTGGCACTTGGGCTTTTCTAAAGGGTCACGGCTTGGTTTACCGAGGCTTTGAGCCCGAACACGAATAATATTAGGTTACAATCCAAGCCCGTTGAACCCGACTAGACTATTACAATACAAGACCTAGTTTGACTTTCTAAGACCGATAACATTCTGGGTTTGACTTAATATAATTAAGGCTAACAATCTCCCCTAATGTTGAGGTCTCTTTCTTCAAACTCCTCTGTACCACCGATGACATTGAAGATATGACGTTTGACGTTTATGCTTTGCCTTGTTATGGTCTGTCTTGTTTGTAATGGCTTTGTTCATACATTGTCTTTGTGATCTTGATTTTAAGGATTTATCTTTTGACTTTGAATTCTTGAGATCGTTATCTTGCATCATCTCCTTACACTGGATATCATCTTATTTACTTCTTATGATCAACTTGTTGCTCTTGACCAACATGGGGGGGGGGGGGGGCTTCAATACTTGTTTGGACATTATGTGAATTATAAGTCTTAACAAACCTCCACATTGATGATTCTTTATTTGATTATGAGGCTCTTTGATGGTGGGGAAGATTAGAATCAACTATCTTGACGTTGAATGATTGATTTGAGATGCTTGAGTATGAGATGTGGTTTATGAAATTCGACTTCGCTGGAATGAAGGCTTTGCAACACCATCCTTATTGGAAATAAAACAGTTAGCATAAAGATGAATATGGCTTTGTCATTCATCTTGACTTCGGTTGCATTAACCTCCGGTTTCCCGTTTTATAGTATAAGTACTATACATGTGATCAAGTAGATTCAAAAAATCTCCTTGACAGGGTTTCCAGCTCAAAGCGTTAGGATTTTTTTTCTACCACAGATGTATTAGATTCACCATGCTTGCTAGTTTTCTTACCGGAACGTCTCAAGCACGACAAACGGGTAAGAGTGAATCAGATAGTTACATCTTTTTGCTTTAGTCATCAATTCATTTACTAGACCAATAGTATATCAGTTATCACAAGCTTGATTCATATAGAATCTTGCAAGTCACCTTTCCAAGAGCTTGTTTGATGTTGGCTCAAGCAGGATTTCCATCTTCATGTGAATACTGGAGTATCACTTAGATGTTCTGGCAAGACTCTTAAGGTAATGCGTATGGATCTCTTTGTTACAGTTGTGAACTTTATGGTGTTCACACAAGGGTATTTTGACAATATGTGTCCTAAATGAGATTTATACTATGATATCTTCTGCTCTAGACTCATTTGTGCATTTTTGGTTTTGGTAATCGGAGCTTGGCAGACTTGCACCTATTTAATATCAACAAATCTCGGAGTGAGTGTCAATACTTGATAACGTGTGTATCTCCGTGACAAGTGATGACATAGTTTCTTTATGAGAAGAAAACTCGAATGGTTGGGAAGGGTTGTGCATTACATCACTGGGTCCATGACGTCTTTCTTCAATACCAACAATCATCTTTGTGATTTTGATAGATTATGTGTTGACCCAGTTTCTGCCTAAGTGTAAGGAGGGCTTCTTTCTTTTCACCCTTTATCCATACATTTCTTTTTCATTCTTCAACCCCTTCAATGCTTACCAAGACGTCATTACTAATCCTTGTTGTGATTGTTCCAGTGTTAGCTCAATCTTAGTCGGCATTTTTCCCTTATTCACATTCATCTCCAATCATACCTAAGGACTGCTATTTCTAACTATGGAGTGTCCTTGGGTAGATCCCTCCAGTTCTGGTTGGATCGTAGGACTTATACCTAACCTAACTCCTTCGACTCAGAATCGTCGTTGAAAGTAATAGGTTGTTGGGTATATAAAGATTGAACCATAAAACCATTTTTTTGACATTGTTATTTTCAAATACCCCCTACACATGTGCTTCGAGATTCGAAATTGTTTAGCACATGAAGGAAAGAGTTGCACTTAGAGTCTTAAAGATCACATTTGTCTATAACATATTTTAATAACATTTTCTCCCCTTATTTTAGAAATAAAACACTTAGTATTTGAAATACCAATTGATTTAAAATTGTGACATGAAAAAAATTTATAGGGAAAAAAAAAAATTATTTACCACGATATAGCTTGAATTCAGATTTCGATTGTTCCCCCATCAACAGTATATGTGGGATACCAATATTTATTATTAATCTTTTGAAATGAATTAAGTGATATGGACTCCACAAAATGTTGAAGACGGTAGGGAGACTGCATTAGGGGAAACAGTTGTATATTAATTAATTGACATTATATAGTTTCCACACCATTTTGTATGGCAAATTGAATGTTGTTTAGGGTACATAAAATTTGACTTTATGAATGTATCTGATCAATGTAAAGGGGCTTTGTTTTAAAAAGCTCCCCCTCAGAAATTGATTCACATAAAATGACATTCTACGAACTAAAATTCTTTAAAAATTATTCGAGGAAGGGAGTGTTGAACACACAATTTTTACAAGTACCACTTTTTATGGAAAAATATCACAAATTATATTGTAGACAATTTTGACATTGAAAGTTCTTTTTGAAAAATTATGTTCATCGATTTTAAAACATGTTAGAAGACTTCTCTTCTTTTTAGAGTAAGCGCACTGAAGCGTACACTACCCTATTCACATCGGGAGCTGAGTTATGCACTAAACTTGTACATAAGTCATGAGAAAATTTAGAAATGACATGTTTTGAAAGCATTTGAAACTCCTGTTCGAACTTCATTTACACGCCCATGTCGATGTTAATCAACATTTCTAGGTACGTAAATGTTATCGATTCCAAGAGACATGTCGAGAAGATTCTTTTTGGTATTTTTGAAATTTTTCTGATTTTATATTTTGTTTTCTAGTTTGATTTTTCTTATTTTCTTTTTTGTTTGTTTTATATTTTTGTATTTTCTTTTTCAAAATTTTTTGTAAATCAAAAATAAAGAGAGAATAAAAATATTTACAAATTGATGTTTGATGGATCAAGCAGATTCAATTGCCAGAACCTACAGTTCATCTGGAGCCAAACATTTCATACCGAGTCGTCTGACAAGATACGTAAACCTATCTTCCGATAAAGCTTTAGTAAGCAAGACAACTAACTGGTATTTAGTTCCGACAAAGAATAATTCAACAATACCCTTTTCAACTTGTTCCTTTATGAAGTGATATCGGACATCAATGTGCTTGGTACGGGAATGCTGGACTGGGTTGCACGAGATGGCTATGGCTGCCTTTGAGTCACAATACATAGGTATTTTATCAAAGTGGAAGCCATAATCTGTGAGCTGAGTTCTCAACCATAGAACTTATGCGCAGTACGCAGATAAAGATACATACTCGACTCTTGCTGAAGACATTAAGGTGCAGTCCTGCTTTTTGGATGACCAGCTGATTAACTTATCACCACCTAGAAATTGTATGCCACTAGATGTACTCTTACGTGAATCAAGACAGCCCGCATGATCCGAATCTGAAAAAGCAGTTAGTTCGAAACCGGTGTCCTTCGGATACCAGAGACCCATGTTAATGGAGTCTTTAAGGTACCGAAAGATCCGTTTAACCGCAGTGAGATGTTTCTCAGTCGGTTTCGCTTGATAGCGAGCACAATAACATGTTGCATGTACAATATCTGGTCTACTTGCTGTTAGGTACATGAGTGCTCCGACCATACTACGATATTTCGTTTGGTCGACCGGAGTACCACTCAAGTCAGCATCAAGGTGTTTTGTAGCCATTGGTGTACCAATGCTATCACATGAGGTCATACCATGCTTTTTAAGTATCTCTTGAGCATACTTAGCTTGGTTTATAAAGATACCACGAGGGGATTGGTGAATCTAAATTCCTAAAAAGAATTTCAGCACCCTCATCATAGACATATCAAACATGTTGTGCATTATATTTCCAAATCGTTTTGAAAGTTTTGGGTTCGTAAAACCAAAAATTATGTCATCAACGTAAATTTGCACAAGCAATATGTCTTCCCCATGTTTAGTTATGAACAGAGTTGGATCAATAGAACCTTTTGAGAATCCTTTGGATACCAGGAAGTTGGAGAGTTCATCATACCACGCTCTTGGTGCTTGTTTGAGACCATATAATGCTTTCTTGAGACGGTAAACTTTATCAGGATGATATGGGTTAACAAATCCATCTGGTTGGTTTGCGTACACTTCTTCCTTCAGAGGTCCGTAAATAAATGTTGTTTTAATGTCCATTTGGTACACTGTAAATGATTTGTGTGCAGCATACACAATGAACAATCGTACAGCTTCCAACCTAGCAACTGGTGCAAATGACTCTTCAAAATCAATTCCTTCCTTTTGAGCATATCCCTTAGCTACAAGACGCGATTTGTTGCGAATGAGTCAGCATCAAGGTGTTATTTTAGGCCATTGAGACCAATATCATACATAGGTCATACCATGCTTTTTAAGTATCCTTGACATACTTAGCTTGGTTTAATAAAGATACCACGAGGGGATTGTGGATCTGAAATCCGTAAAAAGAATATCACTCCCCCATCATAGACATTTCAAACTTGCTGTGCATTAGTTTTCCAAATCATTTTGAAAGTTTTGGGTTCGTAGAACCAAAAATTATGTCATCAACATAAATTTGCACAAGCAATATGTCTTCCCCATGTTTAGTTATGAACAGAGTTGGATCAATAGAACCTTTTGAGAATCCTTCGGATACCAGGAATTTGGAGAGTTTCATCATACCACGCTCTTGTGCTTGTTTGAAGACCATATAAACTTTCTGAGATGGTAAACTTTTGTCGAGTATTGATATGGTCAACAAATCCATGCTGTTTTGGTTTTACGTACACCTTCTTCCTTCAGGAGGTCCGAAAGAATGTTTGTTTAACGTCATTTGTACACTGTAAATGATTTATTGCAAGCATACGCAATGAACAACCGTACAGCTTCCAACCGAGCAACCTGTGCAAATACCTTCGAAATCAATTCCTCTTTGAGCATATCCCTTGGGGGGGGGGAGGGGGGGGGGGGGGGGGGGAGCCACAAGACGAGATTTGTTACTAATGATAAGTATTTCTCCTCATCACGTTTGTTTTTCCAGACCACTTTAAGTTAATGACATTTTGCAAAAGTGGTCTGTCGACTAATTCCCATACATCTAGTTGATCAAACTGATGAAATTCTTCCTGCATTGATTCAATCCATGCAGAATGAGCCATGGCTTCTTTGATGTTCTTTGGTTCGGTGCGACTCACGGTGAGTGCGAACATACACATCTTGCCATCTGTTCTATCTGACGTCTTGTTCTAACTAATTGAGAATGGATTTTCCAATGACTTGTTCTAATGATGATCTTGTGTTCAACATTGTCGGAGGGATGGTGTTGAAATAAAGTAACCATGTTTAGACGAATCAACATGACGAGACAATGTCTCCCCTTGATCTTGTACCGGTGTACTAAAGATGTTGATAAATTCATCGTCGCCAGATTGTGCACTTTCTGTATTGGTTTCTGCTTGAATAATAGGTCAGTAGCAGAGACAGGTTTGGTACTTGATTTAGGAGATTGATTTGTTGAAATGAATGTTCAAATGGAGTGGATCTGCAACATCGGTTGTTGTATAAGTATGAGTTGGTTATGGTTGTTGACGTTTATCAGGATAACATAGCCTGTACAGCGAAAACTTTGACACAACATGAGAAGGCCATGAGTATATCACTAAACATAGACTATAAAGCATTCCAGCTCATTTGACTTTGTACTGTCTCAGCAACTTAAGGAACATTTTCTTGACTTTGTGGACCAGGACTTAAACTGTCTTGTTCAAGTACCGTTGTTGGACATTGTGGACCAGGGTCAGAACTGACGTGATCTGACGCCATCTGAGGTAATTCGTCAAAGTTAACATGAATTGTTTCAACTATCATTCTTGTTCTCTTGTTAAATACCCTGTAAGCCTTTGACTGAATAGAATACCCAACAAAAAACATGCATCACTTTTTCCTTCATTTTATCAAGATTTTCACCTATCCTCTGACGATTAGCAAAGAGAACCAAAGATATTAAAGAACTGACTAACGATTTCCGGGCATTGATGATATGGTAAGGTGTTTTCTCATGTCGAGGAATTACAAGTGAACGGTTTTGAGTAAAACATGCTGTTGTAATTGCTTTAGCCCAGAAGAACAAAGGAACTTTAGCGGCGCTTAGCATTGTTTGAGCAACCTCAACCAAGAAATACGGTTCCATCTTTTGACAACGCCGTTTTGTTTCAGGTGTTCTGATCATTGACATTTCCTGTCTATACCCTCTTATGCAAATCTGCATGAAGAGTTTTATAAGAAATTTTCATGCCTTTGTCAGTTCAAACTGTTGTAACTTATCATGAAGTCCTCTTGGACAAGAGTGAGGAAATCAATGCGAACTCCAGGTGTTACGTCTTTTGGACCTCAGAAGTGAGTGTTAATCCTTAAAGTATTATCCTGATTTGCTCTACTGGTGTTTGATAAGGTTCTGAGGTTGTTGTTGGTAGGTTTGTAATTTTTTTTGAATGACAGAGAAATTAAAGCCATGAGTTTATCAATCTCCTTATCCTTTGACATTTCATCATCTTCAACAACCATAGTAGGTTCTTGATCATAAGTGGGTGTAGAAGAGTTGATAATTACTTTTCCTCTATTTCTGGTAGCAGCTTGTTGTGATTTAGTTAAGGAATTGTGAGTGTAGTGAGTAGGATGGTTTTGAGGATGGTAAACTGGTTGTTGTTGAGCAACAAGTGCAAGTGGATTAGCAGTACGTGCTAGTCTTTTAGCTCTTATCTCATTGACTTTGTTCTGGTGTTGCTTCAGAATGTCATAGAGTTTGTGATAGGAGACAGTCTTTAGCTCTTGACTCTGCTTAACAAGTGTCACAAACCTTTGCCATTCTGGTTGTAGTTGAAGTAAGAACTGAACATTCACTTGATGATTGGTAACATCACACTGATTTCTGACAAGCTCATTCATCATCTTGTAGAACCTTGAGTAATACGATTCAAGTGATTCACCATCCCGTGATGTGAATTTTCCAAACTCCCAATATAAATTGGTTTCAAGATCTTGAACGTTGATTGATTCACCTTGTTTCAACCTTTCAATGGCTTTCTACATTTCACATGCATTTGGACAAGCATCAACTATGGAGTAGATGATATCGCTATCTATCCCTAGTGGTATGATCCTGAACGGCTTCAGCTTCGGGCATGTCAGTTGATCTCGATGTCTTAGTGAAACATTCTTATGTTCTCCATATCTCTTTGTGTTTGTTTTAGAACTACCTTCAGCAACTAGAACATTCTTCTCAGTCCATTGATACGTATATGGTGGATTTTAGAGACAATGGTGGATGAGTTCACTGTTAGGTTTGGTTGTCAATTGGATCTCTTGATTCAGATTTTCCACTGAACGTAATTACCCGGTGCCACATTGGTGGACGATCGTTGTACCCGTTCCATGATAGCATTATGAAGCATTTAAAGATGAGTTTGCAAATTGGTATTTGAATTTGGTCATTTTTGCTGATAGCTTGATGTAAATGAGTACCGGATCTTAAGTGTTATGAAGTGATTGATTGTGGTTTTAAATGAATTAACGTTCACGGGATTTTACAAATCTTGATTAAAACGAGGGAAAAGATCGCATTCTTTCGCGGGATTTTACAAAAATCAAAAGAAACCTGTGATGAATATTAAATGACGGTTTCAAGTATAATTAAGTTGATTGTTGGTTTGATTGGTTGTGTTTGTTGTGTTGAGTAATTGTCCTTGTAGTCCGAATTAAAGTCCAAAGTCCTTGTAGTTAGTCCTTGAAGTTTGTTTGTCTTGCTGTTATGTTTTGATTAAACGGTGATTAATAGATTCCCAAATTAGCAAAACGCAACGAGTATGATCAAAACGCAACGAGTCTAATCAAAACGCAACTAGTATGATCAAAACGCAACGAGTATGATCAAAACGCAACGAGTATGATCAAAACGCAACGAGTATGATCAAAACGCAACCAGTATGATCAAAACGCAACGAGTCTAATCAAAACGCAACTAGTATGATCAAAACGCAACGAGTATGATCAAAACGCAACGAGTATGATCAAAACGCAACATTTGAGCAAAACGCAACGATCTAATCAAAACACAACTTTATGATCAAAATGCAACGAGTATGATCAAAACGCAACACTTCTTGGTCAAAACGCAACATTTGAGCAAAACGCAACGAATATAATCAAAACGCAATCAACTCTTGAGGCAAAACGCAATCAAGAAATTAATTGGGCAGAGTTTCTCTTAGTCAAAACGCAGTGAGGGTCTTCAACTTGTGACAAAACGCAACGACTTGAGCAAAACGCAACGAATCTGATCAAAACGCAATGACTCTGATCAAAACGCAACGAATCTAATCAAAAACGCATTGACCTTATGATCAAAAACGCAACGAAATCTAATCAAAACGTAAAAACTCTGATCAAAACGCAACGAATCTAATCAATACGCAACGTGTCTGATCAAAAACGCAACGAACGAACACCCTTCAGATAGGCCAAACACAGCCAAGAAACAAATCTTCAACTTTCTGTGTAAGCTTGAAAAATGATGTTAATACTACCTAGTAATGATGCAAAGAATTGATCTAAGCCCAAAAGTACAAGTCTTTAACACTTTTAACCACGAAACAAAGATCAAAGTTGATTTTTTTTTCTTGTTTTTTTTCGAGCCAAAAAAAATATAACCAACTAACCTACGAATTTCACACAAAACAAACACTACACACCTTGGCGAGTGTGATTTGCAACATTGTTTATCCCACGATATAATCCAACACAACTTATTCAATAGCCACCAATATAAGCTAAGAAATAAGAAGAAAATCTTAGAGAGAGAAAGTAGAGAGAGAAACAACTAGATTAGAGAGAATGGTGAGTTACAAATGTGTGAGAAATGTAAACAACACCCTCTCCATGTGTGGGACGAGGGTTTTTTATACCCTTAGCCATTTACTTGGCAAGCACATGGGCTTTTCTACTGGGTATCGGGCTTGAGAAACTTTGGGCTTTGAGCCCGAAACTCGACAATATTTAGATTACAATCTAAGCCCGTTTGACCGACTACCTATTACAACACAAACCTAGTACTAGTTTGACTTTCTAAGACCGATAACATTTTTGTTTGACTTAATATAATTAAGGCTAACATTCATGATGACAATTTTGGTCCTTCTTGTTTCCATCTTGTTTCATTCTTTTATTCACTTTGTCTCATCAAATCAAGAATCCCAACAAAAGGTTTATTAAGTGCCGAAAGTCTTTGAAAATATTCGTGGAGCTTCTTAATATTAAAACGAAGGTTTAGGATTTTTCTAAAAATTGGTAAGCTGTTTGTCGTTGGTAATTTATAAATATAGCAGTTTATATATATATAATATAGATATATATATATATATATTTATATATATATTAGCGAGCTAAGGATTTTGGTTAGACGATAGGGTTTCACTAGTTCATTTTTGAAAACATGTAAACGATTAAAATATGGGACGTTATTAACGTCCCGAAACTAAAAACTTTCCTAAAATGGAAACTTTCTATAAATAGTAACTTTTCGTAAGAAAGTCAGAACGTCTTCAAAAACTTAACGAGTTCGTAAAAACGCATTTCGATGACTAAACTAAAGCACAAACATATATGGTTGTCTATTTCGTTATTAAACGTTGTGTGCAACGTTTCTTTATTATTATTATTTCTCATTCTACGACACGTCTATTTATTAGGTCGCAGGTTAGAGCTGTTCGGTTATACCTTTATTCGCATCGTCTGCTTATGGTGTGTTGAGCCATGATTCATCCTCGTACTTCCTAAGTAAGTTGAATACTTACATCCTTTAGCCTCGTCCGATATTAATCGTCGAACCTTACAGACATCATAAACTAGACTTTGCCCTTAAACATTTAAACCTTTGTATCGACATATCCACGCGCCTACACTTTCTCCTTTGACGTTTCCACTATCAAGGGACTTTCTTTACAACGCGGATATGTCAATCCTAAAACTTGTAATGATATTTTTCTATAATACTTATTCTGATGGATAAAATATCATGGTCAAACCTAGCCAAAGTTTATGTATACTAAGGGGTGTCGAAACATCGAATTTTGCTGAATGAAGTTATTAACGTTATGTCTAAAACTGATTCTCAATTCTTAAATCTCTTCTTGGTCACAAAATCGGTTAACTCAAATCGAATCCCGGGACGGGATTCCTTTAAGGGGGAGGTAATGTCACACCCCGCAAATTTTAGAACTTTAAATTACTATTTTACCCTTTGACTTTTGGTTCCGACTTGACTTTTTGACCTTTTGACCTTTTACGGTCACATAAAAACGATTACCGCGTAGCCGGTAAATTTTTTGAAACGTATTTAAATAATAAAACATAATTATTATTATTATCTCTCATTTACAAATTTATTTTGCAAACTTATTTGACTTGAAAACGAAGATGATATATGTTATTCTACGTAAGATTCTTATCAAAAACGACCCACTAAATTACGTTTTCACGACTCGGACTCTAAAGCAATTTGATGTAAAACGATATTCTGGACAACTTTTCAGTTTCACCCGAGACACGAAACCTAGCAGAAAATGACTTAAATAGCCTCGCAAAGTTTTGAACATCGCACGCAACGCGTACCGACACAAGAATAATTAATTTTATATTTAATTATCACTTTTTGTTAAATAAAAATATTTTACATTTTATTCAAAAATGTTTGTTTAAAAACGCGAATGCTCAAATAAAAGTTTTATTTTTACGGACAACGCTTACCTATGATACCCAAATAAATAATAAATATTTTATAAAAACATTTATAAAATACTAGTCATGTAAATACTTTTTTTTATAGGAAAAATCATTTGGAACGCAACGGTGCAACTTTCGTGTTTTGAATCGTCCGTTAACTAGCTTAAACAGCCGAATCCCAATATGTTACAAAAAGATTACACTTTTGTCCCTATGGTAATATTTAACACATTAACCTTGATTCTATTGGGCCACTTGTCACATTCATATTCATTATACTTATGTGTATATAAACAAACCCTATTAGGGTTTCATTCATTCATAACTAGTCATAACACACACACTCTCCTCCTTATCCATTTTCTTTTTTTTTTTTTTATGGCGCCGTCCCTTTTTTCGGCAGATTCCGGCTTCGCCGCCGCTGAACCCACCTCTCATGCCTGCCACCACGTCTCCTCCATCATTCTTTTCTCCACGCCCTCCAACCGACTCACCTCACCATCAGCATTTTACGTAGCCGCCACCACCTGCGTTCCAACCACCTCTCATTATCCATCACACCGTCATTCATCTACTCCCATCATCACGCAGCCAACAACCACCTTCCGTTCTACACTTCCACTGCTGCCACCACGCCACCCTCCTCCACCGTGGCCACACCACCATCTCCACACCACCTTCATCACCTCGTCTCCACCTCTCCACCATGACACAGATACCACTGTCACGCCACCACCCTCACCTCATCGTCACAGCCATACACCATCGTCATTATCCTCAGCCACTACCACCGCCACCCTCCAAACCAACTCACCACCGCAACCACCTCCACCGAACTTCACTGCCACCCCGTCACCACCAAAACGAGTGCGTCTAGATCTGGGTTTTTGCACCATAAGGGTGCGTTTGGGTTGTAGCACCACTAGGGTGTGTTTGGTTCTGAAAACAAACCTCACAAGGGTGCGTTTGGCTGTGTAAAACGACCATAGGGTGCGTTTGGTTTCACAGCCTTCGGGTGTGTTTGGTTTTGGGGTTAACTGCCCCTAAGGGGTGTTTGTTTCTGGGTTTAAACGACAGTTAGGATGCGTTTGGTTTTTAAAACAACCCAGGGTGCGTTTGGTTTTTCATGCCGTAAAGGGGTGTTTGTTTTTCGCTGTTTTAGTAGCCGAGTAAGGTGCATTTGGTTGGCTGCGAAACAGCCGAGTAGGGTGTGTTTGGTTCATTGTTTAATAGCTAATGGGTGCTTTAAGTTTTCTCTAGTTTTTGTGTTTGGTTTTACTTTTTTTATTTATTATTTGATATTGTTTACTTATAAATGAGCACGCCGCGCGGATATTGCAACATTATTTGATTAAGGGGAAAATGTTTAATTTTGAATATGGGAACGTTGTATAAACGAATTGTCATGCCAAAACTTTCTAAAAATTCTTTACTTAGTATGTTACAAAAATTTATATTATTTTTATGAGAACCGATAAAAGAACGAGATATAGTTTTAATATTATTAATTTGTAATGATAGAAATATCTAGTTCGGCTCCGCGTAGCTTGTAACTTATTCGGTTCACACAATGTGACTAGATCGGTTCTTGTAGAAAATGACTTGATCGGTTATTGAAGGATTTCACTAGATCGGTGTGCAAATCATGGATCTTGGTTTCCTTACTTTTGCAAAATCGCCACGAATAACCTGTTATCTTTCAAGAAATCGCTGCAAGGGTTTATGATTAGCACAATACTAACTAGCATATCACGATCTAACCACAAAAAAAAACAAGATGAAGACTTTTTTTTTATATCTGAACCAAAAGAAAAAAATCACCAAAACTAGATCAAGACGCATTTGTTTTTTTTGTATATTCGAACCTCAAGGAGAAACAAAATTCCAAACCCTAGATCACGTTTCGCCCTTCTCTTTTTTTATGATATTCGAACCACAAAAAAATCACCACATCCTTGATTGCTAACGAGATGGTTTTAAGATATTAGATTATGCATAAACCATCTATGAATCAAGAATCAACACTAACAAAAAAAATCGAATGCCTCTTTTTTTTGTTAATTCCCGAAACCAAAAAGATAATAAAACACAAACCAAATCAAATCATCAATCTTGAAGGCTCTTGATACCAATTATAGGTTCCATGATCATTCAATCACAACCTTAATTATGATATGTAGAATCAAGATGCAAGAAATTAAAGACTTTTATTGATGAAAAGAGAGACAAAACATAAAAGGAGGCTAAACCTAATCTTGACAATGTATTGGTGTATGATGGAATGTCTTACCCTAGAAAAAGAAAAACAAGAGTATAAATACTCTAAGGGGGGCTGGCCTATGTAGGCTTTTGTGGGCCTTTTGCGGACTTTTTGCTCAACGGCCCGTTTACATTACAATACATTAACTAACGAGCTATCAAACGTCGTCTAACTTCGAGTGACTGAAACTTCTTTGTTAGACTTCAATTCTTTGTTTCTAACAATGAGCTTGAGGTGTTTATTTAGTTTATACATGGCTATTTTTAGACAGCAAACATCGGTCTCGATAAAATGGTTTTTATTTACAAACCGTAATTCCGATTAAGCTCAAACGAGTGAGCATGTTTAGATATTTGAGTCCTCTATAACTTTTAGTTTTACATATTTAGGTGTTACTATAGAAAAATCTAGAGATTACAGCCATTTACTATTGGTGTGCAGAATTTGCGCACCTTTGCCATTTCGGCTATAACTAATTCATCCGACATCAAATCGGGGTGATTTAATCAGAAAAATGATCAAAATATATAGGGATACAACCTAGTGTATTTACTTAATACCCAGAACCTGCTTATTTTGCCCAGATCTTATGTTTTATTAACGGGTTAGATTTTGAAAAATATGAACTAGTTTAAGGTGTAATGGGTTTGCTATGGTTTTATGATTTTGGTTTAGGGTTAGATGAATTAGGGTTTTAGGATTAGGGTTTAGAATGATTTAAGGATTAGTTTTAGGGTTTAAGAGTTGTACATTGGGTGTTTGTACTTTGTGCTAAAGTGGTAGTAAGAAACTAAAGTGATTTAGAAGGTAAAATGACCTAGTTTAGTTCTCTTGTATCATTGACTTGTACATTCGGCTTTAGAAAGTTGTAACTTGATTTAGGAGGAAAAAGATATTCAAATGTTGTGCATTGATACTTGTACATATGCTTTGAATACTTGTACATTCATTTTATATGTATACATTACATATAATTAGGGTTTTGATATAAACGTTAACGTCTAATGCTTGTTTTGAAATAACGTTGTAAATGATATGTTAAATGGATAATGTACTTGGTAAAAATGATATTAAGATATTGACTTGACATATTAGGAGGTTTACATGATGTAAACATAGATATAGTTGGCATTGATTGAGGTTGCGTGAGCTCATTTACTTTAGTTATGTAAACTGCGTTACATAATGGAATAAAGCAAAAAAATTCCCTGTAAAAAGGTGGTATATATAATAGATGGATATTACAGTGCATCTAATTTAATAGATGGATAATTACATTGATAAAAATTGTGGGTTGTTATATTAATGCAGCTGGTGTAATAAAGTGATGCATTAGTGACTTGTTTTTGGCGTATGAGTCTAGGTGAGTTTACGTGCAGAGCGTTTTAGTTGGCGAAAAGTGTATACGTGCGTGTTTATGTGTTATTGCTGTAGTTGGTTTTATGAAGTGATGTAGTAAGAACTTGTATGTAGAGTATGAGTCTAGGTTAGGTTACATAGATGATTTAGGTTATAAGTAAGTTGTCATTTTTGAGAAAATTCATAATTTATGGTTGAATATGTGCTAACAAAAAGGTAATGATATGTAGTTTATATGTATGATTCATGTTAAATATTACGATTCAGCTTATACGTATGTGATATGCTAAAATAAGAATTCAGATGCAATATGTTATATATGAGATATTGTTTTTAAGAAAATTGATTGCTTGTGTTTAAATATGTATGTGATGTCCTAAAAGTAGTAATGAAATGCAGTAGGTTGTAATATGTTGATAATACTTTTTTGTGATGTAATAGAAAATAAGGGAAAACACTTGAAGTATTCATAGAAGAGAAGGGTAAAGAGGATAAAGCAGATGAATATGTTCTAAATATTAAAAAGGGAAGATCGGCAAGAACTTCTATAAGTAAGTATTTAGTTTAATTTTTAATTTTAATTAAGATGCAGTAGCTTATGTTTAATTGATTGGTTTTTGCTGAATATGTGTTTGATGTACCAAAAACTTAAATTAGATGCAGTAGGTTATTGTTGGTGTTCATGTAGGTGATTTAGGTTAAAATTGATCAACTTAGTTGCTGTTTTTGAGATTTTTTTATTTTTAATGAATATTTACTAAAAACTTAACTGAAGCGTAATTTAATGGAGTAGAAATGCAATGCATTAGAAGAAGAAATGTAATGTAATGCATTATTTCTTTAGATGTCGTGTTTGTTCACTTGTATGATTTGTTGTTATTGATCTGTAGTATTGTTGATCATACCAGAGCGAAAAAGAATTTTTTTTGTAAAAAGTCTGTTGTTGAAGCGCATCCAATTTCTATTGGTGAATATAACGATTCAGAATCAGATACTGAATATACTCGAATTATAAAGAAAACGAAGGTTAAAAGGACTATAGTAGAAGAAGAATCTCTTGCATCAAAAAGAAAAACATATGGGAAAAACGGTGGCTGATGTAAAAGAGAAGAATATAAAATTTCATGATGTTGAAGAGACAGATTCTGATACGGATTCAACACAAGTTAAAAGAAAAAAATGGTAAAAAGATTGTAGTTGAGATATATTCTAAAACTGATGAAGAAGTACTCCAGTTGTAAAGAAAGAAAAGATAAAAATGGTTTTGATTGAAAAGGATTTGAAGAAGAAAGGTAAGTTGATTGTTGAAGATTCTAAAATAACAAAGAATGATTCAAGAAAGAAAGTGAAAATTGTTGTTACAAAAGATCAAGATGAGGAACTAATAGATGAAGAAGAAAGAGAATATTTCAACTCAAAAAAAATTCAGGTATTTCATGCAATTCATGGACACACTATTTTACTAATACATATGCAATAAGGTTTATTTCCTAATGTATTAAAGAGAATTTTCTAGTGCATTAAAGGTTTATTTCCTAATGCATTAAAATTTATTTCCTAGTGCATTAAAGATTTATTTCTAGTGCATTTAAAGCTTTATTTGCTAATGCATTAAAAAAAATTGTAATGCATTAATCTTTATTTCCTAGTGCATTAAAGTTTATTTTCTAATGCATTTAAGTTTGTTTAGTAAAAAAACTATCTTACTAAATGCAGGTATTGAAGAATAGTTTAATACAAAATTTGACAAAAGATAAATTGTTATTGGACGAAATTGATCACAAGCTAGATAAAGCATCGGTTTTATACCCTGAGGACAATCGGTTAAAGAAGATAGTTAAAAAGAGAAACAATTTATTCTTTAAAGCGTATATTAGGGGGAAAATTACAAAGATAGTGCTGATGGAAAGGTTGATTTTAATTCAAAAGATGGGGGTATTGCAAAAGACGATAAGATGTGGCTACACATGGTGGTTATAATGGAAGTGAAGATGAGTATGGGAAAAACACTGATATTTGGGTTGATAATGGTAAATCTATTGTTCCCTTTGATGATTCTTATTTACTGAATACAGATTCATCGTTACTTGAAACACAATCAGATGAAAATGATACCCAAAGCATGGATATGCAGTTTGATGAAATAATTGTTCAAGATGAAGTTGACAAAAAAACCCGTGAAAGTATGGAGATTCAGTGTGATAAAGGGAATATTAATGAAGATTTGGGCTTTAATTTTTTATCAACCGGGCTAGAAGAAATTAAATATTTAATTCCTAGATTTGAAAAGGACCATTCAAATAACAAAAAAAGGTAGATAGGGGTTGTGCAAAAGACTATAAAGATGTGGATACTCATGGTGGAAATAATGAAAGTGAAGTTGATTATGAGAAAAACACTGATATTTGGGTTGGTAATGGTAAATCTATTGTTCCCTTTGATGATTCGTATTTTTTGAATTCAAATTCATCGTTACTTGAAACACAATCTGATGAAAATGATACACAAAGCGTGGATATGCAGTTTGATGAAATAAAAGTTCAAGATGAAGTTGGAAAAAAACCAGTGAAAGTAAGGAGACTTAGTGTCATAAAGGGAATATTAATGAAGATTTGGGCTTTCATTTTTTATCAACCGGGCTAGAAGTAATTGAATATTTGATTCTTAGATTTGAAAAGGACGATACAAATAACAAAAGAAAAAAGTTATGTACTAGTGAAGTTATTTGTATGATAAATAAGCAATTGAAGAATGATGTTGATGTTGAACCAAGAAATAGTGATATTGAGTTGGTGAACGTTTTAACACAAATTCTTTCACCCTAGTTTGATATATCAGTTATGCAAATAGCGTTTCCTGCTTATGAACAACCTGATGTTGCCCGAAATGATAATGGACAAACTGCTACTACAACATGCTTCCACAGAACCAAGCTAAAGTTAATACTAGATGTAGGACTTTATAAAGAACAAAAAATTGATCCTTCAGATTCATATAAAGCAAACAGTGTTGATTCAGTAAGGAGCGTAGAACTGGTTAATAACGATAATATAAAGAAAAATGGTGTTGATTCAAAAACAAAGGAATATGGAACTAAAACATTCTTTGAAAGGAAAGTGATATTACACAAAGTATTATCGAAAGATGAGAAAAAAGTAGCTGAATTCATATGGCGTGCCAATAATAATGAAAGGTATAGTTAATTTCAAATAATTAACGCATCAATTTTTTTAGTAATTTAATATGTTTACGTTTTAAATTTCTAATGCATCAAAAACTTATGTTTATCTCAATGAACAGTGATATTGTTTTCAAAAGAAAATACTTGCAAGCGCAGTTGGGAAATTTCTAAATTCTTTTTCCTAATGTTAAAGTTACTGCATGTATACTCGACATATGGTGCCTTGTACTAAACCATGAAGAGAATTACAGACACAAGAATTCAAGTGGTTGTATATATTGTAACTCTGGAATGCTGGTGAGTGTTTGTTATATTCTATATACATTGTTGTAAACTGTGTATTTATTGTAATTAATAATAATTATATTATTGTTAAAACAGACTGAACATTTGATTGAAAGTGGAACAGATCTAATAAGTAGAAGAAGAGTTTTGGAATCAAATATAACCATTGTTTTGGCATAATCACCATACAAAAGTTTCCACAATGTTGATTTGGTAAGTAAATTAAACATATTATTATTAATTTAAATAACACTTATATACTTTTTTGTTTAATTTAAATGATTCATTTATGTGCTTAAAATCTCAACATGTTTTCTTCCCTTTGATAACAACTAAATGATCACATCATTTCTATCTCATGTACTTTAATATGAAGACTGTTGAAATCGACATCATTGACAATCTTAATAATGATGTTGACGATATAGGTCAAAGATATGGTAATTTGCCAATATATCTGGTAAGTATTTCTTAAATATATTTTGTTAATGCAACATATTTTTTTGTTTCAACATAATATTTTTTTCAATTAACCCTTCATACCCTGTATTTTGTAAAAACTTTATTTTTTATAAACAAAAATAACTGTAATGCAGTTAACATTTATCTGTAATAAATTAAAAAATCATACATCTAAAACCAAAATGTTATACGCTGCATTATTTATTTTATTCCACTGCATTAATAGTCAAAAAGATTATGCTGCAGTGGATTATAACTATGATGTAGTAGCATTATAGTGCAGTACATTATTACTCCCTCCGTCCCAAAAAGAGTATCCATAAACAAAAAATGGACAAATTATGATATGTGTAATTAATGATAGTTTTGATTGATAAAAAGTCATTTTTACCCTTATAGTTAATATATAAATTAGGAATGAGTAATTAATGCATGTTCTGTTTATAAGGGTAAAGTAGGAAATCTGGTTATAATTACTATCCAAAAATAAAAACTGGACATTTTTTTGGGGATAAACATAAATAGAAAGGTGGAAACTTTTTATGGGACGGAGGGAGTAGATAAAAACACTTTGCTGCAGTATAGCATAACTATAATGCACTAGCATTATACTTTATGATTAAAAGATTGTGGTCATTTATTTTATGTTAGAAACAAAAATAACTTTAATTTAGTTAACATTTAACTATAATACATTTAGAAAGCATACATCTAAAACCAATGGAATATGTTGCATTATATATTATACTCCACTGCATTAATAGTCGCAAAGATTATGCTGCAGTGGAGATAAAAACACTTTGCTGCAGTAGACTATTACTATAATGCAGTAGCATTATACTCTATGATCAGAAGATGATGGTGACTGTGATTACATTTTTAAACTCATTAATCAAACTTTAAAAACAATATGATATTTAATAAGTTAATTCGTACAGTTTTGATGTGTTTGAGTTGATAAACAAGTTTCAAAAGCTACTCACAGTCAAGCTAGAAACATATCAGTTATATTATTAAAAATATTGCATCAATTTTTCTAACTGTATTATTGTTTTATAACTAATGCATGTCTATCAATGATTTTTCATAGATTCACACATTTCTTGACTACCTTGCAAGAATCAATCACCCAAAATTTAATGATTTCTCGATGAACAAACAAAATATAATAAAGAAGCGTTGGAGAACAATCTACAATGGTATAGATTGTGGAGTTTTCGTGATGAGGCATATGGAAACATATGTGGGTGTTGGTATTTTTTTGAACGAATTGAAGAATGAAGGACAAGGTCTGGAATTACAACTAAGGATGTTGCGCGTCAAGTTCGTAGCCAAGATAATTATGCTTAATATTAATGAGAAAAGGTTGATAGTAATGAAACAAGCAGATGAATACGCGAAGAAGCAAACAAAGATTTCAAGAATTATAAAAGATGAAAATTTAATTATTTCCAATGATTTGTTGGCAACAATTAATCGACGTGTAAGGAAGATTTTAGACTAAAATGTTTACTGTGGAACATTGAATGATATTTTAGAATGTTTAAAACTGATTTACAAATGTTAAAAACTAAGTATTTTAGTTATTGATATTACTACTTTGTTTGAATTTTCAATTATTGTATGTGATTAGCAACTATTGCATCATAATGTTTATTACTGAAAACAATTATTCAGTTATTATGTAATTTTAAACATTATAATGCACAAGAAATACTGCATTACTGTTATTAATACAATAATTTTTGTATTAGTAACTTTTTAATTTTAGTGCATCACTATGTAAATTTTACTGCATAGCATTGTAAAATTTACTGCATTAAATTGTATATATTACTGCATCACATTGTAAATTTTACTGCATTAAATTGAAATTTTACTGCATTAAATTGTATATATTTTACTGTAGCACAATGTAAAATTTACTGTATTAAACTGTATATTATACTTCATCACATTATAAAATTCCCTTTATTAAATTGTATATTTTACTGCATCACTATGTAAATTTTACTACATGACAGTGTAAAATTTATTACATTAATATGAAGGATCATCATAGGTAACAATTTAGTTCGTCATGGTAAATATTATTTGTGATGCACTAAGAAAATAAGAATTTATTTTGTCTGTATTACAATGTAGTTTGTTGGTGCATTATACTTAAAAAATGCTAGCATCACATTGTAAATTTTACTGTATTAAATTGTATATATTTTTACTACATAATAATGTATTTTATTACTGCATCACTATGTAAATTTTACTGCATTAAATTGTATATTTTATTTCATCACAGTTTAAAATCTTACTGAATTAATATTTTACTGCATCTCTATGTAAAGTTTATTGCATCACAGTGTAAAGTTTACTACATTAATATGTAGGATCATCATAGGCAACAATTTAATTCGTCATGGTAAAGAATGTATTATTCACTAAATTGGTTGTGTAAGTGCGAAATAATAACCAACCGAATTACTAATTCATATTCGGGCTCAAGCTCTTAGTAAAAATTTAACAACCATAAGTAAAAATTCATATTTGGGCTTAAGCCCATATATTTTTTGTTAGTTACTAGAAACCAGAAACATTGTACTACCTAAAATTTAGTTTTTCTTATCCATATCCTTATCCATATTTCAATCAGTTTTTCAACACAATTAGTTTTTCAACACAATCATTTCAAACACAATCATTTAATCCAAACTAGAAATACTGTACTACCTAAAATTATGTCAATCAGATCGATGGTTAGGAAAAAGAAACAAATTTCTCGACATGGTAAGTTAATCAAACTGCATTTATTTGTTAAAAAATACTACATCGATCATTATTCTTTTTAATTAAATAGTGTTTATGTTTGATTATTAGAAAATACAAGAAGCAAAAAAATAAAATAATGGTTGAAGTGGAGAATCTGAAAACAATTTCTACAAGTAAGTATTTAATTAAAAAAATTATTTTAATATATATTAATTAGTTTTGGGGTTTAAAGTCAGATGTTGTAGCTTATGATTTTTGTTGGTGTTCATTTAGATCATTTTTACCAATTTTGTGAAAATTGATTATTTGATCCTCATATAAATTAGATCTATAATTTAGAAAGTTGTGTGATTTAATGGCTCAATGTGCTAGAAAAATGGTTGTAATGCAGAAGGTTGTGTGATTGATCATGATTTAGTTTAGATATGATTCACAGTTTTTAGGAAAATGATTATTTTTCTGAGTATTAATAATATATCTTTCACCTTTACACCAAAAAAATAAAAAATGATTATTTTTTATTATTATGAATTGATGTGCTAGAATATAAGGTCTGGGTGGATAGTGTATATCACTAATACTCTATCTTGGAGATTAGGATGGTTCAAATTGTGGGTGTGTATTCACTATGATCTTTGTTAATACTTTTAGTGAAGGGGTTAATGAGATTATGGTTTAGAAATCTAGCTGACATAGGTATAGCCCCACAATTTGTATGAATAGGGCTCTATATTGCTTGATGATGCCCTCTCATTTTAGTCCCTCATTACTGTGGATGTGGGTTGAGTAATTTACGATTGAAGTGAGAGTGGGAATGTAGTCAAGAGTATAGGGTGTTGGTGCTAAAGGTGAATTGAAAATCTGCTGATGTATGTTTGGATTTGGAAGTTTTCATCAGCTTCTAGACTTAATAATGTCTGAGATATGATGCAGCAGTATCTGAGATCCTATCATTAGAGTGATCCTGGTTGTATATTAGTGTATGAAGCAATAGAATTAGTGTTGTAAATTCCTTGTTTGGTTGTAATTTTCTGAGTATTAATAATATATCTTTCACCTTTGCATAAAAAATGATTTTTTTATTATTATGAATTGATGTGCTAGAATATAAACTATTATTCAGTAGGGTCTAAGATGGATTTCATATATATGATTCGAAAAGTTAATTTAAATTGTTATTTATTGTAGATAAAAAGGAAAATAAACGAAAAAGACCTGCAATAGATGATCATTCGGACTATGAAGATGCAGGCGTCATAAAAAAGAAGGGTAAAATAAGGAAAAAGACAACACAGTTGTTATAACAAATGAACCAAAAAGCATCAAGACAAGAATGTCACCTAGAAGCTTAAAAAGAGTTCTTGAGACATTGAGAACTGTCCAAAAGAATAGCATTCAAGATATGGATTTAGAGATTTTTTAGATGGAAACTTTGATTTTTATTATACACCATCAAAGTTAGGAATGTGGGTAGTTAAAAACTTTGATCCAAACTCATGCACAATTTTAATGGAAGATGGAAGAAAAATCAAGGTAACACGGGAATTGATACATGTTATCCTGGGGATCCCCATGGGCGATATAAAAGTTAGATCCCTTAAAGAAAAAAACCTGACAGATAAGGTTACTACAAAATGGAGAGATATTGTTAAGAAAATTGTTCATAAAAAGAATAAGACAATTAATATCACAAAACTTGAGCAGCACTTGGTTGATTTATCAAAATGTATTGGGAATTTAATGTAATAACCCAAGTTTCAGGTCAACGTTTATCCCAAGATATGATAATTATTTTTCTACGTAATCCATCATATTCGTCTATGCTATATAAGGTTTGGTGAAAATTTCCATTAATTGGGAAATTATAAGCCGTGATTGAGTTCTAATTTTCTTTTAGCGTCTGAGAAAGTCAAAAAAATTTATATTGTCGCTCCGAAAGCGAGATTATCTTATTTTTATGTTTTATGGCGTTTCCTGAAGTTTTTGTAAAAACCGTGTTTTAAGGTTGCATTTTACGTGATTTTACGTTTATTAAACGTTTTAAAGTAAATTTAGTGGGACGGAATAAAAATATTTACAAACGTGGTGTGACTCGTGTTTTTGGCCGACTAAAACAACAAAAGAATATGCTTTGTATTAGTTTTGAAAGACTTAACGGATGGAGGGACTAAAATTGCCAAAGTGCCAAACTCTTTTCCTATAAAAGGAAGCTTATACTTCCATTATTTTCTTTTAGTCAAAAAAATTCTTTTCTTCCTCCCTTGTTCCTAGTCCACGACCGGCCAAACAAAACCACCACCACCATCATCAATTTTCCAACATGCAATAAAATCAAATTACATATTCTTAATCCTTGTATCAAGGCCTACACATCCCAATAAAAATATTTCACATGCATTAAGTTTTGAAGAAGTTTGATTTTGAGTTGGTTCTTGGCATTTTCGAAAAAGGGGTGTTCAAAAGAGCTATATTAGTGTTCTTTAAGGTTGGTTGTATTGAAAAAGGGTTTGGTTTAGTTGTTTGGGTGTTCGTCCGACTTCAAACACCAAGGGGAAACCATAGTTGATTTTTGTTATAGCATTGTGAGTATTCTAGTTATGTTTTAGTGTTGTTAAATTGATTATATTGCGTATTGTATGGTTATTGCTAGATGTTCAAGTACGAAAAATTATTGAAAGTGTATTTAGTTATTACTTGAAGTTTGATGGTTTTGGTTTGCTTAAATAGGATAGTTAAGCAAGTTTTGATAGTTGGTTTAAGTCAAAAATGTCATTTTTATGGGTTTTGAGTTGACTAAGTTTGACTAGAATGTTTGACCGCCTCGTAGCGAGTCAAGAAATTTTTAAAAGTTATTTTTGATAATGAAAAGTGATAGTGTTTGCCTTTAGCTACGTTTCGCTAAGTGGATCGTCGTGTAACTCTTAATAACGAACGTTTTACGGCCGAGTCAAGTTTGGTTATTTTTGGTGTAAAAGTCAACTACGAAGTTTAAATTTTGAAAGTCAAACTTGCATATACTTTTGAATATGGGTCATAATGAGTAATGGGTTTGTAATGTTAGTTAATTGATGACGAAATATGAAGTTCGGATTATATTATCCTTACTTTCGGCAACTTTATAAAAATAGAAACTTTATGGAAAACGTTGTGAAATTGTTAGTGCGTCAAAGTGAAATGTTTTGCGTCGCACTTAGAGATTGTAGTATATGATTGTATATACGTAGTAGTGATATATATATATATGCAAGTAAAGCATTTATGAGTTATTAATAGCTTTTAGTCATGTACCGTAATATATGTATTATATATGTCGCAAGTTAAGACGTGAGGTTATTTGCGCTTAGTTGATTTGATTGAATTGGAAACTGTTGTTTAAGGTGAGTTCATAGCCTCGCATTAATCTTTTGATTGTTTTAAAAACCCCACAGGGGGATACAAGTTTATTTTAAAAAATCGAACACAATGAATTTTCAAGTAAGTTGACCCGATTATGATATTGTTTCCCGCATAAGTAACTATTGCCGAAGACCCTATTTCATGAATCGTTATAGCCTTTGCGAGGTGAACGCTAAATCATTAAATAGGATCTATTGGGTTGACAACCCTGTCCCGGGGTATGAATCCTTGTGAACACCTTGTCAAACGACGTTTTTTGTTTATTAGAAGTAGTAGGTATATGAACAATAATACCTTGTTTCTGGGGCCAAATTGGCATATAAAATGATATGTTCTTGTTAACGTTACGTTGCAATGTCTTTCCACGAGAAAATTAATTATGTGTTCAAAGATTATTTCTTATGGATTGTTTTAAACTCTATGAATTTCACTCAACAATTTTGTTGACGTTTTAAACATGTTTTATCCCAGGTAACCAATGATGAAGGCAACGATGGCGTGGAGGTGTCATGCGTGTGATGATTTTGGTAAAAGACTACTTGTGTGTTCCTTGTCTTTCAAAAACAATGTCTTAATGTGTTTTAAAAAAATGTCTTTAATTTGAAACAATTGTTTTTCAAATGTTGTATTGTTGCGGTTGCGATCCTGTGGGGACCTAAACGCGTTTATCTCTGATTAATAATGGAACACATGTTTGTAAAGCGTCTCGTTTGGGTTGTTTTCTATTATCTTGGTGTTTTGTGCTATTTAGTCACACCTAATTGCTATTTCCGTTGCGCAATCTAAAGTTGGGGGTGTTACAGAGTGGTATCAAGAGCCTAAGGTTATAGAGAACTAGGTCGAGTCTTTTTTTGAAAAACCTAAACTATAACGCTTCTACACGCACGCCAAGACTCCTCGTTGCCATTGGTTACATATAGAAACGGAAGGTATATTTATGCATGTGTTGTATGCGCAAATTGTTATGTATTGGTACATTTATGCATGTGTTTGTAATGCATAAATTGTTGAACGTATGGTATATTTGTGCATGATGTTGTATGCATAAATTGTTACGTATTGGTATATTTATGCATGTGTTGTATGCATAAATTGTTAGGTATTGGTACATTTATGCATGTGTTGTATACATAGAATGTTATGTGATTATATAATAATTATTATTATATATGTTTGGAGTATATTTGAGATATACTGAACAAGAATGTCACAAATTGTGAATTTTTATTGGTTGTGCATTTATGCGAACTGTTATTTTAGATAATAGTATTCTTATTGGAACGCTACTGAATAAGTATTATATGATATTTCTAGATTATCATGGTGAACGTAATTCCTCCTGATCATGTGGATGACGTACCCGTAGTTGAGCCAAATCAACACGATGATGTTCCTGATGTTCCCGATCCTATCTTAGTAGATGAAGGCGAGGACCCAGAAGAGGAAGAATTTGAGGAAGAAGAAGAACCTCAAGAAGAAGAAGATGATATGGAAGTTGACATCGAGGAAGATGAAAATAAGTCGGAGTTGACATATCCTTATGAAGAGGTAGGAATCCTGAAACCCTCCGCCGCCATGCTTTCCTGAGTTAGAGCTGAAGGATGGATTCAATTTGAGACACGATTGAGTTGAGGTATGAGACAGTCTGCTAGTGTCCATGAGGTAGGTGAGTCATCTACTGCCCCTTTCCTTTGAGAGGACAGTGATGGTCTGTTGCCTGGTCTCATGAGGAGGGACATTAACTCTCTTTTTGGTCGTGGATTCTCTTCAGACGATTTGTGTGGTTCCGCGAGACGCGCAATGCATCGTAAAAAGAAGGGAAAAGCAAAGACGAGTATTATGGTAAGACAGGATTTTGATTTGTAATGAAGTGTGTTCTAGTTGTGGAAGAAGGAACGACTGTAATGGAAAAGCTGGTTAACAAGCTCGGTAATGCTGAAAAAAACAGTTGAGTGTAAGAAATTAAAGAAGGAACTGGAAGAAGTACGGTTTAGCAACACATTCCTTCGTATGCTGAACGAACGAGTCGAGAGAGATCTCTATTGGACTATAGTTCGAGCTCATGAGTTCTATTGACAGATGATTCGTAGAGGATACGTGTGTGAAGAAAGACCGAATGAGGCTATCGATGTTTTGGTTAAAGATGAGAAGAGTCCATCATCTGAGCCGCGAGGACTCCTCGGTGATCTAGTAGTTTAGTTTTCAATGTATATCATTCTTTATAATCACTAATCTGAATCCACAGTTAGTAGACTTGATGCCTATTGGTGGTAACGAATGTATCATTTCATGAAACAATGCAACTATGTATTGAACTCTTTTGTATATATGAATAATGAATGACTATCTTTGATTACTACTTAGGGTTGTGTGACTGATTGTGATTGAATTTTTTCCATTGTACCATGTAATGATATGATCATGTTTATGAATGCTTATCAAGATTGTTTTTCTGTGTGATAGACCAGAATCCATGCCTCAAAGTCGCACCCTCGACTCAAGTTGTTGTTCGTCGAATGATAAATGGAAAGTGTCGATGTTGCTGTCGTTGCTGAGCGGGCAAGACATGCAAATGCTGGAAATGAAGCTAGAGTATCTGGACCAGTTAGGGGTCAAGATGCCGCACCTGCTGTTTGTGAGTGCACTTTTGCTGGATTTCTAAAGTGCAACCTTACTGTTTTTTGCGGTGTTGAAGGAGCTATCGAATTAAAAAGATGGTTTGAGAAAACCGAGAGTGTTTTTGGAATCAGTGAATGTGCAGAGGGCAAGAAGGTGAAATTTGCTGCTGCTATACTGGAAGGACCTACTTTGACTTGGTGGAATTCTAAGATTGCAACCATGGGTTTGGAGACAGTGAACCAAATGCCTTGGACTAAAATGAGACAGTTGATGACTACAGGAGTTTTGTCTAATAGAAGAAAATTCAAAGAATTGGAGCATGAAGTTGTGGAACCTGAAGGTCAAAGAGTATAACATTGTGGCTTTATAACCAAGAGTTCAAGAGTTAGCTTTGATGTGTCCGAGAATGTGAACCGGAAAGTGTAAAAGTTGATGCTTACACCCGAGGATTGTCTGAGAACATCAAGGGTGAGGTCAATTCTTCTAGACCTACCAATTTGAATGAAGCTGTGTGTATGGCCTATAAGTTGATGGAGCAAAAATCGCAAGTTAGGGATGAAAGGATTTTGGAAGGAAAAAACCAAAAGTGGGAGAACTTTCAAAGTGGGGGGCAGTAGTGGTAATAGAAACCAAAAGGATAACTCCCGACCAAACCTTCACCAGAATAATAAAAGCAAGGGAATGTGAAGAAATTATTACTGCTCCGACAGAGAAAAAGTCTTCTGGATCACTTCCGTATGTGCATGTTGCTTTTACTCGCCATGATGATCCCATGTATGATCAAGTGCCACAGAGTGTGGAAAGGATGGCAGCAAGGCGAGTGTATTGCAAGGAAAAAGAGTGTTGCCACAGGTGTCTAATCGTTTAGCTCCTTTTAGACTTGCCATGATTTGTGGGGAGCAAGTCATACGTGCAACTCGATGCCTAAAGATAGTCAATGCAAGAGGAAACAGGAGAAGTTTGCGGTCGAGCTTAGCTATTAAGTGATCCTGATCCCGCAGGGGTCCGAATGTGGTTACTGTAGATTTCTACTCAATAGACCGTTGTGCTTCTGTTTTAATTTCGATTTGGTTCCGATAAGAGTTTTGTGGATACTATATTAAGTATCCATGGCTTAATATCGAACTACTAAAATAAATGCTATTACTAGGTAGAATTAGCTGATGGAAGGGTATTAGTAACGAAATACAGTTGCCTGAAAGGTTTGCACTTTGAGCTTAGTGAACCGACTTTTGTTGAAATCGATCCTTATGCTGATTGAGCTTGTACGTTTGACGTCATAATCGGGATGGATTAGCTTTAAAGTGCGGATTGCCATTATCATTTATTGGTGAGGAAGGTTTGTTCGATACCTTAATGGAAATAAGACCAGTTGACGAAAGTCGAAAAGTGACAAAGGAATTCTCACTAATTGGTCATTCTTGTATGAAAGCCCGAAAAATATGTCGAGCGAGGTGTCATTTGTTTATTTTGTCACATGTGACTAAGAAGAAATCGATGGAGAAAAGATTGGAAGACGTGCATGTCATTCGTTCCTATACTAAGGTTGTTTCAGATGAGTTGCCAGGACTAGTACCCCCGTCGAGGCAAAGTAAGAGTTCCAAATTGATCTGAAACAGGGGTTGCACCTGTTGCACCGTGCACCGTATAGATTGCACCGACTAAGATGAGAGAGTTTTCGGTACAACTACAAGAGCTGCTGGAGAAAGGATTTATTCGTCCGAGTTCATCACCGTGGGGAGCACCGGTGTTGTTTGTGAAAAAGAAAGATGGGTCTTTTCGAATGTGTATCGATTACAGCAAGATTGAAACAAGTGATGTTAAAATCATAATCCTATCCAAGAACAACGATTTATTTGAACCAACTTCCAAGGTTTCGAGAGTTGTAATCTAAGATTGATTTGCGATCAGGATATCACCAGTTACGCATTAAAAAAGAGGACATTCCAATTACAACATTTAGAAATAGTTAATGGTCACTTTAAAGTTCCAAGTGATGTCAGTTTGATTGACTAATGGACGCCTGTTTTGTTTATGGACTTGATGACTGAGTATTGCAAGCCATAATCTTATAAGTTCGTCATAATGTTCATTCGATGATATTACTGTTTATATTCCAAGGACAAAGAAGAAGCATGAAACATTTGAAGATTATCTTGGAGTTGCTTAATAAGGGAGAGATTGTAACGCCAAGTTTTTCAAGTGTGCTTTTTGGCTAGATTCAGTACAATTTATTGGTCATGTGTATGATCGTACTGGGGTTCATGTATGATCATGCCAAGATCAATAGCCATTATGGAAGTGGGCTGCACCGACGACGCCAACGGATGTGAGGCAATTTCTTGGATTGGTTGGGTACTATCAGAGGTTCATTGAAGGTTTTTCTTTGATTTCTAAGCCACTGACTAAGTTGACTCAGAAAAATAAGAAATACGAATGGTGAAAAGAAGAAGAGGAAGCTTTTCAGACACTGAAGCAGAAGTTGTGCAGTGCACTAATCTTAACGTTGCCCGAAGGAACGGATGATTTCGTGGTTTACTGTAATGTGTCACTTAAAGGTTATGGAGCCATGTTGATGCAAGGGAAAAAGGTGATAGCGTATGCTTCTTGACAATTGAAGGTTCATAAAGAGAATTACATTACTTACGATTTGGAGTTGGGAGCTGTTGTTTTTGCTCTTAGGTTATGGAGACATTATTTGTATGGAATGAAGTGTGTAGTTTTCACTGATCACAAGAGCCTACAATATATTTTAAACCAGAAAGAGCTTAACTTGAGATAACAGAGATGGATTGAGTTGTTAAGTGATTATGATTGTGAAATTCGATATCGTCCTGGAAAAGCAAATGTTGTGGCTGACGATAAATCCTTAAGCGGAAGGAAGGAATATAGGCATTGCGTGTTTCGAGAATTGATAGATGAGTGTTCACAATTATCTACCAAAGCAAATCCTGAAGCTCAAAGGAAGCGCTAAAGAAGAAGAATGAGAAGAAAGAAGTTAGGGAGACTGATTAAACCAAATATTTAAGCTGTCGCCCCGATGGAACACAAAAAACACGGTTCTTTTAGAAATCGTGTTGGTTTTTGCCGTGATTCGATGGATTGAGGGATCTGATTATGCATGAGTCCAATAAGTCCAAGTATTCCTATCACACCCGAGATCGGACAAGATGTAACAGAATTTGAAGCTGTTGAGTAGTGGTGGCCGAAAATGAAATGCTGGATATTGCCACATATGTTAGCAAGTGTTTGACTTGTGCGAAGGTTAAAGCTGAACATCAGAAACCGTCTGGATTGCTGCAACAACCTGAGATTCCTGTTTGGAAATGTGAAAGAATTACTATGGATTTTTTTTCTGGACTGCCAAGAACGTCGAGTGGGTATGATACGATTTGGGTCATTGTTGATCGACTGACCAAATCAGCTCATTTCTTACCCATGAAGAAGACTGATACCATGGAGAAGCTCACGCAACTTTACTTGAAGAAAATTATGTGTAGACAATGGTGTTTCCTATTTTTAATTCATTTAGATTGAGATGCATTATACGACTAGATTCTAGAATCGCTTCAAAGTCGTTGGGGACGAATTTTGGATATGAGTACCGCTTACCACCTCAAACAAGGTCAAAGCGAAAGACTATATAAACGATTGAAGATATGTGCGTGCTGTGTGATCGACTTATAGAAATAGTAGATCGACATTTGGCCATTGGTCGAGTTCTCATATAACAATAGTTATCACGCGAGTATTAAGGCTGCACCATATGAGGCTTTGTACGGACAGGAAATGTAGATCACCTGTATGCTAGAGTGAGGTTGGAGATAGCCAACTCACCGGTCCAGAATTGATTCGTGAAACGACCGAGAAGATCGTTCAGATGTAAGAACCGCTTGTTAACTGCTCGTCCAGTCGCTAGAAAAGCGAACGCGGTAAAATAGCTAAGGCCTTTGAATTTGAAGTAGGTGATATAGTACTGCTTAAGGGTATCGTCGTGGAAGGGCGATGTAAGTTTTGGAAATCGTGAAAAGTTTAACTCACATTAACATTAAGGCCATTCAAGATTCTACTAGAGTCGGTCGTGCTTATACTTGGAGTCCTACAGAGTAAAGGGATTCATAGTACCTATCTGTTTTACATCTATGGAAATGTTAAGCGAAGGCGACAGGTTGTCGCTGATGGACGGAGATTCAAACTGATGATAACTTACATTATGATTTGAATAGCCAGTGGAAATTGTTGATAAGAAGAGATCAAGCGGCATTAAGCCAAGTCGGAACCTATCGCTAAAAGTTCGTTGGAATTCACAAAGAGGTCTAGAAGATGTACTAATGGAAGCGTGAGGATCAATTACGAAAAAGTACCCCCATACTCTTTAACAAGTAATGGACGAAGCGAGAAATGAGCAGATCCCTAAAGAGGGGAGAATGTAACAACCGACCTGAGTTTCAGGTCAACGATTGAACTGAGCTAGTATATTATATTTCAACGTAATTAATTAATAGTTGTTTTGCTATAATAAGTTTGATGAAAATTTCCAATTTATTGGGTAATTTCAAGCCGTGATTGAGTTTCTATTTGTTTTTAGCGTTTGAGAAAGTCAAAAAAATTATATTGTTGCTCCGAGAGCGTGATTATGTTATTTTTGTATTTTATGGCGTTTCCCTGAGTTTTTGTAAAAACCGTGTTTAAAGGTCGTGTTTTACGTGATTTAACATTTTATTAAATGCTATAAAGTAAATTAGTGGACGGAATAAAAATAATTTACTAACGTGGTGGGTGCCGAGTCTGGCGAGTCTTTAAAAATAAATAGAAAACGCTTTGTACTAGTTTTTGAAGGACTTTTAAAGGTCGGATGACATACAAGTGTTAAAACCTCAAACATTTTCCTATTATAAAGGCACCATACACAACACATTATAACTCTTTATTTACCTAAAATTGTTTCTTTCTCCACCTATTGCACCTCCACGACCGGCCAACCTTTACCACTCCATTTCCCGTCAATATCTGACATGCATTAAAATCCGTTTACATATTATTGATCCTTGTATCAAGGCCTACAAATCTCACTATTAAAATCCTACATGCATTAAGTTTTGAAGAAGTTTGATTTTGGGTCAAGTTCTTGTGATTTTGATCTAAAAAGGGTGTTTGTTGTTGCTAGATTGGTGTTATTAGTAAGAGGTTTGATTGAAAAAGTTTGGTTTGTTTGCTTTGGGTTTTCGTCGGATTTAAAACACCAAGGGGAAACCATATTTTATTTTTCTTATAGCATTGTAAGCACTCTAGTTATATTTTTGTATTGATTAATTATTGATATTGCGTATTGTATGGTTATTGCTAGATGTTCAAGTGCGAGAAATTATTGAAAGCATATTTGGTTATTAATCAAGGGCTGATGGTTTTGGTAAGCTTAAATAGGATAGTTAAGCATGTTTTGATAGTCGGTTTATGTCTAAAATGCCGTTTCAATGGGTTTTGAATTGACCAAGTTTGACCGCCTCGTAGCGAGTCGAGAAATTTTTAAAAGTTATTTTTTATGATGAAAATTGATAGTGTTCGCCGTTAGCTACGTTTCGCTAGATGGATCGTCACGTAACTCTTAATAACGAACGTTTTACGACCAAGTCAAGTTTGGTTATTTTTGGTGTAAAAGTCAACTACAAAGTTTAACTTTTGAAAGTCAAAATTGCGTAAACTTTTGAATATGGTTTGTAATGAGCAATGGGTTCGTAATGTTAGTTAATTGATGACGAAATATGAAGTTCGGATTATATTATCCTTACTTTCAGTAACTTTCTAAAAATAGAAACTTTATGGAAAACGATGTGATATTGTTAGTGCGTCAAAGTGAAATGTTTTGCGTTGCACTTAGAGATTGTAGTATATATTGTATAAACGATAATAGTGATATATTATGATGCAAGTAATGCATTATATAGTTATTATACTTAAAGTTGACGTACCGCAATATATGTATTATATAGGTCCGCCGGTTAAGAGACTTGATGGTTATTTGCGCTTGTTTGATTGATTGAATTGGAATCTTGTTTAAGGTGATTTCATAGCCAAGCATTTAAATCTTTTGATTGTTTTAAAACCCCCGAGGGATACATGTTTGTTTTATAAAATCAAACACATATGATTTTATGGTATGTTGGACCCGATTACGAGATTGTTTCCGCATAAGTAGCTATTTCAAGTCCCTTATTTCATGAACCATTAATTGCCTTGCGAGGTGAACGCTAATGCATTACAAAGATCGTTCGGTTTTGACAACCCCCGTCCGGGGAATGAATCTTTGTGAACCACCCTAATCAATACGACTTTTTGTTAAAAGAAGTATTAGGTAATGATAAATAAAACAAATTGTCTAAGAGCAAATTGTCATATGAAATGATATGTGCTTGTTAACGTTTGGTGTCATGAGCTTAATGCATGAAAGAAAATAGATTGTTATACATTGTATTCGTTGTAATATTTTCCCGAGAACCAATTATGTGTTCAAAGATTATTTCTTACGGATTGTTTTAAACTCTATGAATTTCACTCAACAATTTTGTTGACGTTTTAAACATGTTTTATCCCAGGCAACCAAGGATGAAGGCAACGATGGCGTAGAGGTGTCGTGCGTGTGATGATTTTGGTGAAAGACTACTTGTGTGTTCATTGTCTTTCAAAGAATAATGTCTTAATGTGTTTTAAAACATTGTCTTTAATTTGCAAACAATAGTTTTTCAGATGTTGTAATGGTTGCGGTTGCGAACCTGTAGGGACCTGAACGCGTTTTTCTTTGATTAATAATGGAACACATGTTTGTAAAATGTCTCATTCTGATCGTTTTCTATTATCTTAGTGTTTTATGCTATTTAGTAACACCCAATTGCTATTTCCGTTGCGCAATCTAAAGTTGGGGGTGTTACATTTAACCTTGGTTTCCTTGTCCTATTCTTCTTAATATTTGGACTATGAAATAAAGATGGGACTGTAAATGAAAGAATCATACCATTTCTTACCAACACTGATGACGTTTCACAAATGGATTGGTGCTCGTACGCTCTAGAATCTATGGTAAGAGGGTGTAAAGAATATAAACGGGCAAATACTTCAGTGGACCATTGCTTTTAATGGCAGTAAGTTCTCTCTATTTCAATTAAATTGTGATGAAGTAAATACAATAAATAAATTAGGATGAATTAAATTTAAGATTAAGCATAAAGTACTACAATAAATAATACACTTATTATTATATTATTGATCATAATTTGTTTGTTGCAGATTATCTACATTAATTTAACTGTCTCTGAAATTGTAAAGGTGGAGAAAACTGTTCCAGCTTTCATGTCATGGAATTCAAATCTTATGTTAAAAAGAGAACAAGAAGAAATTAAGTTAGGCGGTTTTGGCTGTCTACCAATTGTGGAAGGTTTACAAGTGATTGAAACAAAGAACTTGATTGAAAACAGGAGTGTAACAGGTATATATTAAAAAAACTTAATTCAAATTTTAAAATTTGTTGTTTTCTAATTGAATTCTATGTTGATGTGGTAACAGAAGACGTGGATGCAAGAGAAGATGTACTTGATAAAAATGAAGATTTCAAATCATTAAATTCTGAGGTATTATTCTTTACAAAAAGGTTGTATGAAAATTTAATTGATTGTGCCTCATTATGAATTTGATGTGGTGAAAAATAAAATGTCATGCAATAGGATATAAATTGTTTTTTCATAAGTAATATTTTAGGTTAAAAGTTACTTTTTGTTTAAAAAATCTGTTTTTAGCTATGTTTAAATGTGATGTGCTAAAAATGAACTCTAATGCAGTAAGATCTAAATTATGATTGTATAGTTTGTTTAGGTTAAATGTTATTTGCCCTTTTTACGAAATACGTTGTGTGGCTGATTATGAAGTAGGATATAAGTTAGAGTTCGTGATCTTTATTTAAAGTTTTAGTGTGTTTTACAGTTTTTGTTTATGCACATAATTTTAGATTTAAATGTAGTTTGTTAATTTTTTTTATATATATTTAGGAAATGAAGGATAGTTTAAGATAAAATATTATGAAATGTAACAAGTTGATGGTTGATACTGATTCCAAATTGAAGATAGCTTTAAGTTTAAACCTGAGGACAAGGAATTAAAGAAAATGATTAAAGAGAGAAATAAATTGTTTCTTGATTTTTATAAAGAAGAGGATAATAATGGAAACGTTGAAGGTGAAGAAATAGATGGGGATAAAAATGGGAATACAAATGAAACTGAATGTGATACAGATAGGGAAGAAGTGGAAGGGAATAAAGATGAATGTGAAGAAGACAAGGGGAATGAAGAACAATAGGAAACAAATAGGAAATCAAATGAAGAAGAAAGTCAGAATGAAGCAGAACATAATAAATCTGACAACATTAACAATATTGGAAACCTGTCATTATCTGCTAGCCATAACACAACTATTAATGCGCCAGTAGAATCAACTGTTAATGCAACAGTCGAATCTACTGATAATGTTGTTGATGTGCTTCCACAGATATGTGTTGATGCTCAAAATGACAAAAATCCTTTATGCAAAAGAAACAAAGGCTATTGAAAAACAACAAAAGGAAAAAATGTTGTTCAAGCAAAGGGAAGTGATACTTCAGATGTGGCAAATGAAAAAAATATAAATGTTTATTTGAGTAAGCCAACAACTAGAATGTCACAACATAAGCCAGAAACCAAAAAGGAACGGCAAAAAAACAAGTGGAAGTGGAAAAAGCTAAAGTTTTAGAGAAGACTGCACAGGTGGAAATAGTAAAGGAAAAGCATACAGTAAAGCCCTCTAGCAATTTCTATGACTGGAGAGTTAAGATCTCCGAACCACTTTCTGAAGAAGAGAAGAAACTTGTTGAATACATATAGAGTGACAGATGTCGTGAAGGGTAAACTATTTACTACAATAAACTTTATATCCTACTGCATTAAAGGTTATATTTTAATGCATTATATCTTACTACATTTCATTTTTGCAGTGATATTGTTTTCGCTAAAAAAAGGTTTGGAATTAGAATGTCTGTGGTTCTTAATCCTTTATCCTGAAATTAAAGTTGCTGCAAATGTAATTGATTCATGGAGTGATGTTTTAAACCATGAAGAGAAATATACAGAGCGAATCGTTTAATTACCAGTCATGTTTCTTGTTGGACAAAAATGCTGGTGAGTAATTTATGCATATAAATTTTAGTAATTTTAAGTTGTAATATTTTTATTCTTATAACTCATTTCATGTATGTAAAAACAGCCTCCTCATTTGGTTGAAGACAAAAATCAAGTGAATGAAAGAAGAAGAATTTTTGATGAAAATGTTGCAATTATTTTAGAAAATTCTAAGAAAAAGAATTTTAATCATGTTGATTTGGTAAGTAAGAAATTCATCTATTATTATCAGATTCAATTATGTGATTTTGTTTATGAATTTCAATGAAGTTAATGCTTTAAAATGTCTAAAGGTTTTTTTCCTTGTATGAAAGACTCAAATCATCACTATATCATTTGCTTTGATATGAAGAATGCTGAAATAGACATCATCGACAACTTTAACAACGATGTTGAAGATATATTAGTGACATATGATGCTTATGCAATGGCTCTAGTAAGGTTTTTACAATTATATCTATAGTGCATCATAGTAGGAAATAAAACCTATATAAAAGGTGTAACACCCCCAAAATGGGCCACAACGGAATATGATGTTCCGGGGGTATTACTTTATAGATCAATAGCACAAGATATGAGAACGACCTCTATAAGAGTAGTTTAAAAATTGATACATTGGATTTCATAAATGGTTCGTTACAAAGCTCATAGGCTTAGCTTGTTTAACTTGATAATGTAAAGATTTCACAACATAACAATATCCCAAAATGTAATGCACGTAAATCTTTATAATAATATGACTTCAAAAGATGACCACCCAATGTATCCTTGACTTGCACCTTATTGACCTGAGAAAACATGTTTAAACTGTCAACAATAATGTTGGTGAATTTATAGGTTTATAAATTAAATGAAGCGGATAGCAAGATTTTCCTGTAATAAAGTAACAAATACAATATCACAAAAATGTATTACGATATGCACTAAGCTCATGACACAGAAGCTAAACAATGTATGTATATCAAATACATATAAACGATAGTGCCCAATGTAGATGTTCAACCCGTAACATCTATGATTCCAAATGGTATACATTCGTCATTTTCGGCCAACCGGTAAACTAGCAAGTGCTACTTGCCCAAACGAGGATGTTAATCCCAAATAGATCTATTCATAACATTCGCGCTCACATAATGCAATCAACAATTACATACATGCAATTAACAGTTCATGATGAAGAGCATAGTGGGTTATAGCTACTTAGGCAGACTCGTAATTTTTGAATTAAAATATACTTGCATCCATTTTGTAAAACAAACATGATCTCATCCCTAAGATTTGATAAATGATTGAAAAGTATAAAATGGGGACTATAAACTCACATCAAGTAATGATAACATAATAGCAAGGTAGTGGCACGAGAAACGATGCAAAAGACTTTATCCGCAACCTATGGAAAAATAATACATATTTACTAAATGAAAAAATAATAAGCTAAATACTTGCAATCTTGTCCCTAGTTTGTGCTTGAGCTCCATTTAAAATAATGATGTTTGAAAACGAATTCTCATGTTAAAATGGTCAACTTTATTGAGTCAACGTGGTCAAAATATAAGTATGCAATTTACGACTTCGGACATTTAGGAAACTAGGTCACATATACTCTAAAATATTAGTTTAGGTCAGCCCTTGATTTGGTCTCTAAGTGCGCCAAATAATTAGACGAAATAGTAGGGTTTAACAAATCAAATAAGTGAAATTTTACTAAGTGTTAATATTGGACGACTTTGAGTTTTACAATGAATTTATGGATTCGTTATTTAACGGTAATGAAAACTAAAAACATATTAGACATCTCAGACAGGTCGTCTACAAGTTTCGTTAAATAAGTCTTGTCCAAAAAAGGTCGTTTAGTAGGGTAAAAAAGGGACTAAACATACGCGTGTCACTGGGGCAGTTTTTACAGACTTAGAAAAATAATAAGGTCTTATTATCAGCATGTGCTGACTGCGAGGTCAGCAGTTTGGTCTCAATTTGTGACTTCATTATTCAACGTTAGGATGAAACAAAAACACCTTAGTAAACTAGGTCAGTTGGACTACATTTCACCTTTTATAGGTTTCGTGTGTCGGGGTCTTTAACATGGTCAAAAGTGGGTTGAAAAGTGGCCTTACACGTAAACAGTCATGACTGTTTGTACTCAAGGTGTTCGACAAATTGTCGACACCTGTGACGAACTGTTAGGTCACATTAATCTTGAATTAATCATATCGAACATGTATGCATAGAGAGATTATTAGAGAAGGCAAGTAATTGAAATTCAAATGAAACAAAAGGGAGGGAAAATGGAAGAGTTTGTTACAAGTGCATCACCCTCTAATGAAGATTAGAGGGGTATTTATAGTTGATGGAAGGAGCCTTCCCTTCCTTATTTTCCTAACTTGTCACATCTAGTCCCTAGACTTTGGTAATTATGCTATTTCATTCTTTTAGCATAATATACCTTATTACAAACTACTTTGACATTATCAAAATAAACACTAATGACTTAAATAATGCAGAATCACATAATCGACACTTTTAATGATCCTAACAATCTCCCCCTAAGGGTCGATTATTCAGGGCGTTCTCTTCTTGATCCAAGTGGTCTTCCATTCACGTACATCTCCCATCTTCTCATCTGCCTTCGATGCTTCAATCTTTCTTCAATCTCTTCTTCAAACAACTTCAAGTATTCTGTTTCATCTTTGGTGAGATCTTTTTGTACGTATCCATACTTGACATCATTATTATAATTCTTCAAACCTTCTAACACTCTATTTAACGTAGCATCACAAAACTTATGGATCTCTGAATGTCTCATCACCCATTTCTCTTTCTTGTTATTCTTGTAAATAATTCCATGCACAGGCTCATAGATGATAGAGAACATTTCATGGTCTTCAATTCCTGGGAAAGTTATTGTTGGTGCAGTGAGATTAACCTTCTGTTGATAGCTTTCAATTCCAAGTTGGAAGTCATGCACTCTTTCCCATATCACTGAACTTCTAATGAAGACTGATAAAGACCATAGCAATCTTGTATCTGCATAATCCGGTACCTTGCCATTCATAATCAACAAGTATATGTCCTCAATATCGTTCTTGTTAAGATTCTTGTAATCAGGCTCGGTAATTGATACAATGCAATCATTAGCTCTTGGATGGTCCTTACTTTGACAGTCAATTTAGGGATGATAGGCCATACTCATGTCCAATCGAGTTCCCAAAGCCTTATGAAGTGCTTTCCAGAATAGTGATGTAAATCTACCATCACGATCGGAGATAATAGAAACAGGCACACCATGTCGGGTGACTACTTCCTTCATGTAAAGCTTCATTAACTTCTCCATGGGATCAGTTTCCCTCATGGGTAGGAAGTGAGCAGATTTTGTAAGACGATCAACGATTACCCAAATGGTATCATAACCATTTGCCTTCTTAGGGAGTTTAATGACAAAATCCATGGTGATTTTCTGCCATTTCCATTCTGGAATCTCTGGTTGGACTAGTAAACCAGAAGGTTTCTGATGTTCTGCCTTAACTTTAGAATAAGTCAGACACCTGCTAACATAAGGGGCAATATCCGCCTTCATGTTAGGCCACCAATACAACTGCTTCAAGTCTTAGTACATCTTGTCAGAACCCAGATGAATAGAATATTTTGACTTTTGGGATTCGTGCATGATTAGAGTCCTTAAGTCGCCATAATGCGGTAACCAACTCCTGTTGTTTAAACATAGAGTTCCGTCTGTACGGGGTTCTAACTTTTCTTTTATGAGGTCTTATCGGAGCATACCTCCAACATCTTCAGCGGTGAGGTTTTCAGGTTTTAATGCTTCGGTTTGAGCTTCTAGGATTTGTTTGGGAAGATTCAAGCCAATAGTCATAACTAAGGCTCGGACCCTTAAAGGTTTAACCCTTTCTTTTCTTCTTAATGCATCAGCAACCATGTTTGCCTTCCCCGGGTGGTAGCGGATTTCACAATCGTAGTCACTAAGAAGCTCCAACCAACGTCGTTGTCTCATGTTCAACTCTTTTTGGTCTAGGATATATTGTAAGCTCTTGTGGTCAATGAAAATGGTACACTTTGTCCCGTATAAGTAGCGTCTCCACATTTTAAGGGCAAACACTACAGCTCCAAGTTCTAGGTCATGAGTGGTGTAGTTTTTCTCATGAATCTTTAGCTGTCGAGAAGCATAGGCTATGACCTTCTCGTTTTGCATAAGCACTGCACCCAATCCTTTATGCGAAGCGTCGCAATAAACAATAAAGTTTTTTGTTCCTTTAGGCAAGGCCAGAATAGGTGCGCTACATAGCTTCTGCTTGATCAACTGAAATGCAGTTTCCTCCTTTTCTCCCCAGTTAAACTTCATATTTTTTTGAGTCAGTTTAGTCATGGACTTTGCGATCTTGGAAAAGCCTTCAATGAATCTTCTGTAATAACCGGCGAGTCCTAAAAATTGGCGGATCTCTGTTGGATTCTTAGGAGACGCCCAATCTTTAATTGACTCGATCTTTGCTGGGTCCACGTGAATGCCTTTGCTATCAATCACGTGTCCGAGAAACTGTACTTTTGGAATCTAAAATTCACAACTTGAAATTTTTTTGTACAACTCCTTTTTCTTAAGCAACTCCAAAATTAATTTGAGATGCTCTTCATGCTCTTCCTTGTTCTTTGAATAAATTAGTATATCGTTGATAAAGACAATCACAAACTTATCCAAATAAGGTTTGCACACCCGATTCATGAGGTCCATAAATACCGCCGATGCGTTTGTCAAACCAAAAGGCATTACTTGAAATTCATAATGCCCATAACGCGTCCTGAACGGGGTCTTGGGAATGTCTTCTTCGCGAACTCTCAACTGATGGTAGCCTGATCATAAGTCGATCTTCGAGTAGACACTCGACCCTTAAAGTTGATCGAACAAGTCATCAATTCTAGGAAGTGGATAACGGTGCTTCACTGTTAACTTGTTTAGTTCACGATAATCGATGCACACATAAAATGATCCGTCTTCTTCTTGACAAACAAGACCGGGGCTCCCCAGGGTGAAGAGCTGGGTCTTATAAATCCCTTGTCGGATAGTTCTTGAAGTTGTTCTGCCAGTTCTTTCATTTTGGATGGTGCTAGCCGATAAGGCGCCCGTGCTATAGGTGCATCACCTGGTACCAAATCAATTTGGAATTCTACTTGTCGAGCTGGTGGAATACCCGACAAGTCTTTAAGAAAGACTTCAGGAAAGTCTCTAACAATTGGTATGTCCTCCAGTCGCTTCCCTTCTGACTTGTCTTTGGCTTCCTTCATGGTAATGTATGCCAAAAAGACATCACATCCCTTTGACAAATACTCATGTGCTTTAGTTGCCATGAAATCAATCTGCTTCCAAGAAATTAATAACCTCCTGTTGTGGATTTCCTGTCTAAACGTGCACCAACATAGTCACTGTCAGTATAAGCTTCCAAATTAAATGGTGAGTCCTTAGGATACCAAAGGCCCAATTTATGTTGACCTTTCAAGTATCTAAAGATTCTTTTCACAGCATGAAGATGTGAAACTTTAGGTGTAACTTGGAATCTTGCACAAGCACAAACGGCAAACATAATATCAAGTCTAGAAGTTGTTAGATACATCAATGATCCAACCATTGATCTATATAAGTGAACATCAACATCTTCAGCTTCTGCATCCTTAATTAATGGCTTTGAAGTTTCTATAGGTGTACTTGCTGTCTTCACAGTTGAAAAACTAAACTTCTTCAAGATTTCATCCACATACTTGTCTTGACTGATGAAAATCCCATCATCTTTCTGAGTCACTTGCAATCCTAAGAAGAAAGTGAGCTTTCTCATAGAACTCATCTGGAACTTCTTATGCATCATCTTTTCAAACTCAGTACACATCTTCTTCCTTGTAGACCCAAAAATGATATCATCAACATATACTTAAACTAGTAGAATATCACCTTTGACTCTTTTTATGAACAAAGTCTTATCTATCTGGCCTCTCTGAAATCCATTGTCTAATAAATAGGTAGATAAAGTCTCATACCAAGCTCTAGGAGCCTGATGTAGACTATATAATGCCTTTTCTACCTTATAAACTTTGTCAGTGAACTCTAGATCTTCAAACCCTAGAGGTTGACATACATAAACTTCTTCTTCAATCTTGCCATGCAGAAATGCACTCTTCACATCCATTTGGTACACAATAAAGTCTTTAAATGAGGCATAGGCTAAGAATAGCCTAATTTCTTCAATCCTAGCAACTGGAGTAAAAACCTCATCACAATCTATTCCTTCATCTTGAGTGTAACCCTGTGCAACCAGCCTTGCCTTGTTTCTAATCACAGTTCCTCTCTCATCTTTCTTGTTCTTGTAGACCCATTTTGTTCCAATAGCCCTCTTTCCATATGGTAAATCAACCAAAGTCCAAACTTGTTGTAATTTGAATTGCAGAAGCTCTTCTTGCATAGCTTCTATCTAGTTTGGGTATGGCTCTTCCTGAGATAGGAAACAAGCAAACAGACAAGTATGAAGGTCTTCATGAGTTTTCCCTTCATAAACAGCACTAATAAACCCTTGTTCATTTGTCATTCTTCTTGTCTGAACACCAGATTGCACATTACCAATCACATGTTCAAGTGAGTGATCTTTATGGATTCTTGTATTTGGAGTAGAAGGAACTAGATATGTGGTATTAATGTTGCTCGTATCCACTTTTGTTTCATCACCAAAGAAATAAGTATGTATGGCTTTAAGTATAGCATTATTTCTAAAAGAAAACATGTCTGGTTCAGTTTGAGAGCCATTTGACCTAGCAGTAGTAAATGTTGGACTAACAGTATTAATATTTAGACTATCAGCATTAAGAGTTGGACTGGCAGTATTAATACTTGGTCCAGCAGTATTAATATCTTGAGTACTGTTTTCTGGCTTCTCTTGATCATCAATTCCACTTTCATCATCCTTCTTTTCAGTATCACTAGAAGGTTGTGATTCATCATTGCTAGCATTCTTTGAAGAAGAATCAAATAGTAAACCATCTTTCCATAGTGGCATCAAAATATAGTCTTGGCTAGATCCTGTCTCCTTGCTAGATTGACCTGCACCAATACTTTCTTTTGTACCTACAAAATCATTAGAGTTTGTACCTGCAACAACTGGCACATAATTCATTGATTTTGTTAGAACATCAATATCAAACAGCCACTTTGGTCTATCACCTGCAATAATTGGCTTATCTTCCAAGAACCTAATGTGTAAGTTTTCTTCTACTTTCTTGGTTCTAATGTTGTATACCCTAAAAGCCTTACTATTTAATGAGTATCCAACAAAGAATCCATCATCAGACTTTCCATCAAACTTGCCTAAATGATCTAAAGTATTAAGAATAGTAACATGACACCCAAATGGTCTCATGAAGCTTAGAGCAAGAGTTCTACCTCTAAATAGTTCATAAGGGGTCTTGTTATGAGGCTTGACTATTAGTACCCTATTTTGCACATAGCAAGCAGTATTAACTGCTTCAGCCCAAAATGTAGTAGGTAACTTAGAGTCATCTAACATTGTTCTAGCAGCCTTAATTAGTGTCCTATTTCTTCTTTCAGCAACATCATTTTGCTAAGGAGTTCTAGCTACACTAAATTCCCTCTTAATGCCTTTATTTTCACAAAACTCACTTAACTCTATTATTAAACACTGTTCCGTTGTCACATATGATTATCTTTACTTTCTTATCAACTAGATTTTCTATCTGTGTTATAAAGCTCTTAAGAATGCACTAGTTTCATCCTTAGATGCTAAAAAGAAAACCCAAGTAAATATGATATAATCATCAGTGACAACTAGACAATATTTCTTATTCATTAAGCTGCTTACAAAAGTTGGACCAAACAAGTCCATATGCAACATGAATAAAGGTTGAGTAATAGAGTTCTGAATCTTGGACTTACAAGAGGCTTTGTGTTGCTTTTCCTTAAGGCAAGCATCACAGGTTTAGTCATTTTCAAAACGTTTTATAGGTAAACCTCTGTAACACCCTCAAATTTACAACGTAGCAGAATACAACATTGGGGTGCTACTTCATAATATAAGCTCATGAGTCACGGCAAACTACATCCCATTTTTATTAAAAAGATCAGAGTTACAAGGTCCCTATAACTTTATAAAAACTCACTTCAAAATAATCCACAACATGTTTAAGTTTCTTTAAAAGAAAACATTTCATCATATGTGCAAAGTTCACCAAGTCCGCGTCCTTCGATATCTGCATACCATCCCATCCAAGCTAGCAAGCATATACCTGAGATAAACATGCTAAAAAGTCAACGAAAACGTTGAGTGAATTCATAGAGTTTATAAAAAATCATTTTGAACACAAGCATAGCAAAACATTTAGTTCATAGAACAATCACAACGATGCTAGAGCCACGAACCGAACCTTAACCATGTGCCCAGCCTGAAGTGCTAACACTCCCAATACTAAATACAATATGTCTTCGTATGCCCTCATCAGGTACACACGCCAGATAGGTCGTTAGGCCAAAATAGATCTATTATTATTGCATCAGCGTTTACCGGTTATCGATAATTAACGGTCCATGAAGGAAGGGCCACAACAATACACTCATAGCAACGTTCACATAATAAAATCACCTGTGTTCGATTTTCTAAAACAAGCATGTATCTCCCTCGCCGGTTTTTAAAACATAAAAAGAATTAAATGCGAGGCTATTGCAGAACAATTGGTGGAATGCAAATACTAGGCATACACAATAAAAACCAGAACGGCTCGATCAAGGAGTCGCAGTATATCTTAATGGCTATGACCCACCAGTTTAGGATGATGTATTTAGGTTTTCGAATGGATGATTACATCAACGCGACACGTTGATAAAGGATTTGAATTTTAAGTTGTATGAGTTTGGTGGTTGGTTAAATAAGATAAATCGAAAAGGTAAAAACAAAGTATGTAATATATTCCGTATATATCACATAGGGAAAATGAACAATTATATAATTCATATGTTGAATTATATAATAAAGACGAACATTCAAAAGATAATTGCAAAACATGCAATATATTAAGTATATATCACATATGAAGGACAAGAAAATATATAATACGTGCGGGCATTATACATGAATATGTAAATAGACGAAGTCGAAGAACGAGTTAAAGTATGTTGTACGTATACATATTATATCACTCGTGAAAATAAGACAAGAATATAAAGCGCGGCGTGTATTTCATAAAGAAAATTATTATAAAGTGACGTAAGAAAATTATAATTAAACAACATAATTCGACATGCGTTCGGAAGTCGCCAAATGAAATAAATAAAAGTTATTACTTAAAAGTAAATACACGTTTTAAAGTCTTGAATGACATTTTAAAAGTTTTAACAATAGTTATTATTGTCCTTTAGTCAAGACTTATAAAATAATATTACATAATTTAGTATTCTGTTTTCTTGACGAGTTTTAATTAAAATAGTTATCTCGTTTGTAAAAATATAGTTTCCGATTACTCATCGTGTTATTGTATAATTACATCCTAATAGTCTTGAAACTATATAACTTTGTCCATTTATCGGGTTTTTAATATAGTAAAAGTTTTAAATGAAAAATACTAAGTATATAAGTTTTAAGAAATTTCGGCATGACCTTGCCGTTTATACAACGTTTCCATGTATATAAAATACATTATTTTCCCACTTTTATCAATCAATATCGCAAATACTTACGAGTTTCATAATTAATTAACTTGTCATATTTACATAAACATCGATTATAAGCAAAACCAAACACACCCTTAATTGGGGCTGCTGTCCCAAACGCACCAATAACGGCTGATGTTAACCCAAACGCACCCTTATAGGGTTGCTGTTAACCCAAACGCGCCCTTATAGGGCTGCTGTTAACCCAAACGCGCCCTTATAGGGCTGCTGTTAACCCAAACGCGCCCTTATAGGGCTGCTGTTAACCCAAACGCACCTTTATAGGGCTGCTGTTAACCCAAACGCACCTTTATAGGGTTGTTGTTAACCCAAACGCACCCTTATATGGCTGCTGTTAACCCAAACGCACCCTTATACATTAAAGTACAAAAACAAACACCCCTTTTGGGTGATATCGCAGAAACAAACACCCTTTTGGGTGTGTTTTTGAGCTGATTTATCAAATAAATATCACGAGAAAGCTGAGAAGAATACGATAGCCACAAGCCCGACACCCTTCAGGTGCGGCTGTGGTGGCGGATAACTCACACCAAACACCACTATAAATTGTGTTTTCGGTGGCAAACCAAACACCCCTTTCACGGGCGTGTAAACCAATTAAAACAAAAGAACAATCAAACTAGATTAATCAAGAACGAAACAAATCAAAACAAATACAACCATTCTATTTATTATTAGATTTTAAGAAAATATTCAACCAATCCAAACTCGGGGTTAACAAGAGTAAAGTGGCGGTTTCAAAGTGGCGGCTGAGATGGTTGCATGTCGTCGGTGAGTGGCGGATCTGGTGGCTACCGGCTGTAACGATAGGGCAGTGGGTACCGGCGGCTAGAGATGGAAACGGCGGTTGCATGGTGGTTGTTATGGGGTGGGTGGCGACGGGAGTTGGTGTCAGTTGCGATGATGGGGATGGCATCGTAAGGAGTGGCGTCGGTGTGGTGATGGTTGTGAGGGGTTCGGATGGTAAAGGCGAGTGGTGGAGAGGATGGTGTTGATGGCGAGATGGTGGCGGTTATCGTCGGGACTTCATCGGGAAATTATTCCGGTGGTCGGAATTCGCCATGCCGGCGCCGGGAATTATGAGAGAGGAGATGGGTGAGTATTAAGGTTTTGTGTGTGTTTTGGTTTGTAAGAAATGAGGAAAATGTTATAATTTTTGTTTATATATTAAAGGTTTTAAAGAAAATAGAAATGGTATAATAGTTGAGGGTTAAAAATGAAAATATACTAGAGGGACTAGAAGTGGAACTTTGGGTAATTTTTGTTAAATAACGGTTCGGGTCTAGTTTGGGCGAGTTAACGGATGATTTAAAAGACGAAACTTGCGCCATTGTTTTTCAAATTATTTTTCCTATAAAAATGAGTATTTACACGACTATATTTCATAAATATTTTGTAACGTTTATTTAAAATTGTTTATTATTTATTGAGTAATAGTTTTAAACTTTGTCCGAAAAAAATAAATCTTAATTTAAATGTTCGCGTTTTCAACCAACGTTTTTGAATAAAATGTAAGATAATTTATTAAATATTATTAAATAAATTACGATAAATAAATAAAAATCTAATTAGTTTCGTGTCGGTACGCGTTGTTCTCGTTTTCAAGTCAGATAATTTGAAAAAGGCAAAAATTTTATAAATGAGAATTATGTAGTAATAATTATGATTTATTATTAAAATAAATTCCGAAAAATTATCAGTTATGCGATAATTGTTTTTATATGACGATAAAAATGTCAAAAGTCGAGTCGAACTCGAAAAGTCAAAGGAAAAAAAAATAGTCATTTATAGTTCCGAAAATTTCCAGTTGTCACAGTCGTCTTTAAGAATTTCACTACAAGTGTCACTAAATAGTACTTTGCATTTTTTTATCACATATTTGATATATACTAAGTAAGTTAAAACCAAGATTTTCTACATGGTTAACATCATGAATAGTAAGATAGTTATGAGTGATTGTACCTTTTCTGATGATCTTGCTTTTAGTGTTACTTCCAAACACTACGTTACCTCCGTCTATATCCTTATAGGATGAGAAGACATCTTTGTTGCCCGTCATATGTCTTGAGCATCCACTATCTTTTATCCATTCATCTGGTTCTAGCTTGACTTTTAGACATACCTATAATCACAAAGCAACTCAAGCATTTTGTCCCCAATATCTCATGGGTCGGTTAGCGTTATACATGCCATTTGGTTGGTTCATGTATGGGTATGGAGGACAAGTTCCCCACGGATTAAAGCTAGGTGGTTGAAACTGATTTCCTTGCTGTGTTGAGTAGTTCCAACCAACTTGGTGATAATTGCTTTTTGGATATAATGAACTAGTTCTCCTATGGGATGTTTTGGGGTGTGTGTTTGGATTTTGTTTTTTCCAAGCCCTTGGCCAAATTTTATAATTGGTGCTTGTTTTACATTCTTTACAGAAGTGTTTGATGAAGGTTTCCTTATTACTTGTACGAAACTATTTTTCTTTATTATGTTAGACTCCAAAGATTCAACATTTTCTACAGAGAACCGGTTCTATTCGATTGAACTACCCGGTTCTCTTGTAGAGGGAACCGGCGATGCCGGTTCTACAGTAGACGTTTCTTTGTCTACAGGACTCGACTTTTTGGTTTTAGTGTTGCTAGTAGAAGCTATGTCTTCTGTGAATCCAATCCCATGCTTATATTTTTGTGTTTTTTAGTTTTTCAAGCATTTCTTGCAAAAAGATATTACTACTTTTGAAACTAGCTAGTTTTAATGATAGTGAGCTAACTTTAGATTGGAGGTTGTCACATGATTCACATTTGAGACATGCTTATTTGTTCCTTTCTATTTGTTCTATCCTTTTTCTAAGGTCACAAGCTTCATTTCTTAACAATTCCCCTTTATTCTTGAACTTTTCTATAATTCTTTAACCCCTTCAACGCTTTAATTTACGAGACTTCATAACTAGTACCAGACTTGTATGGTTTTGTTCTAGTACTAAGCCTTCCATCTCAGTCGCACTTTTCCCAAATCTCACTTTACTCATTTTTTCATACCTAAGGACTTCTATACTATTTAACGGAATATCCCTGGGTAGATCCCTCCAGTTCTGGCTAGATCATGGGAATGGATACCTAAACTTAACCACCTTATAACTCCAATACAATAATTTAAAAATGGTGCCGGTTCCTTGGTACTTCCACATTTCAGCCATCACTTAACCATTTGCTCCCCCTTTATATCTGCATCGATTAATCAAAAGAGTTTAGCACATAGATGGGAAATCGTACACTTGAGATCATAAAAATCACATTATTAGCCATATATTTTAATCACATTTTTCCTCCCTCTATCAAAAATGTTAAATCTCTTGATATTTTGGATATCATTGATTTAAAATATTCCATGGTTCGAATGAAAAAAATGTCTAATTATTAACAAGCCAATTATTGGAATATTTTAATACTCCCCCTTAAATTATAAGGGAATTATATGGTGTTTAAGTATGTTAATTTGAAAAATTTTGAATTTACTAAGAAATTCTTGAAATTCATACTCAAACACTATATATGCCTAATTGTTAAGTCTACACTACATATATACATATTCACAAGTTAATAAAATATACGAAATGACCTTATGATGACAAACACAATATGACAAAGTCATATTGTTCGTTTGAAAGAAGTCGGAGGTCAGTTCCGTAGTGCCTTCCACCAATAAACTTTTCAAGGCTCCTCATCATCCTTCTGTCTTTTAGCTGCTTGTCAATCGCCTTGGTCATGATATTTTCTCTTTTCTTTTCCAATGTACTCCATCTTCTCTTTGGCAGGTACTCCATTCAGATATGCTTTGTTATGTCATCCAGCAAAGTTTGAAGTCTAGTAATGTCCTATCACATACACTGAACTTGTAAAAAAAGATCATCTTATCCACAATCAACCTGTTTCTCCCATTGTTGTCGACATAAATGAATCCTTGAGGGTCTTGATATGGAGTGTATGGGTCCCTTTTCCTGATGCCGGATTTGGTAGTTTCTGGCTTGGTGATGTTGATCTTCTTCTGGTAACTTTCGACCCTAGTTGAAGTTCTTCGACTCGCTTCTGAATGACCAAGCTTCTGGTGAACATTCTCAATGCTATTGCAAAGTCGGAAACATCATCGCCCGAGAAGATTTGTTAAGGGGGCCCCCCGATTCTGAACAACAAGGAGAAGCATGTCCTCAATGTCATTGATACGAAGACGTGGAAAGTCGCCTTCCTTTGAATCTAGTAAAGGTCCGTTATCCGGCTCTTCTTAACTACTGCAATATCTATTTAGATACCCATACCTATTTTCCTTACCTCGACCTGATTACTGTCAGAATACATTTTGTAGAATCAGACTCATCGTGTGATCGCATAGCCTCGTGCATACCCATCAGAAGGTCATACGTTGTTCACCTCCAAATGTGAGATTCCCCATAACGCATGTTTATCATAGGCAACTTTAACAGGAACCCATATATGTGGAACCATGTCTTTAATAAATGAAAGATCATATTGAGCAGCCTTTGTCTTTGTAATATAAGTCGTGTAGGTCATTGTCGAAACTCCTCCTTGCAGATACTTGAGATCATTGTTGGAGAAGTAGTCAACTGGTACTTTTTGACAATTTCCACTCATAACTAAAGTGCAGGGCTAGGTAATAGAAGTCGAGTAATGACATTTCGAAACATCCTCCTTGCAGATACTAGAGAACCATTAATTGGAGAAGTAAGTCAACTGGTTACTTTTTGACTGATTTTTTAACTCATAACTAAAGTAGGGTTTTAATGATCAACTGGAATAGTCACCGCCTTCTGGATTCTCCCAATCAAGTTTCTCCTATAAGGCTTTGTAACATTCTTCAAAGTCATACTCCAACTCAGCATAATTGGAACGAGTACCTTTGAGAAGTCTGAATGCTGGCCCTAACAGTGTTTCTTGAGTCAGATTGGTGATCTTTAGGCCGTTCATGATGTATGCAGAGAAATCTATAGGAGTGCTCATCAATTCACCAAAGGTCTTTGACGGTTTATCAGCAAAAAATGCAAGAGTCATTAACCAGCTTTAATTTTGTCCTTGTTGTGGAGTCTTTCTAACATTCCAATCAGGATCAGTAGGTTCTTGAGGTTGTGTAGGTTTGGTGAACCAGTCACATTAAGATGAAACCTTTTCCTTGGGTTCTTCATCATCATTACCCGGGTTCTCCTCTTGATCTTGGGGCATATCCAAATCTACAACCTCAAACTCTAGTTCCTCTGACTGAACAGACTTTCTAAAAGATTTTTATTGAGACTTGTTACCTTTAGATGAGTCAGACTGTGATTCTTTAGCTTTAGGACCTTTACTGGTTCTGCATCCTTGCTAGTCTTCTTCTTCTTCAACCCTCGGTCTGATCCAGCAAAAGGGTCTTCATCTTTATCTTTGTCTTTTTAGCTTCTCTTCAACGAATACACTTTACCATAAGTGGAGAAGATAGTCCTTGTCGAGAACATAAGATTTTAAAATCAATACCTTTCATAACAAACTCTGAGTTCAGGGAGCTGCTAGAAATGATTTACTTTTTAATCCATTTTTGTCGATCAGAAACTTCTTCAACACAAATCTATAAGTGTTGCAACAGCCTCATATGAAGATTGTGGTTAAGAAGACTCCTTGGCTAGAACAGCGTCTTCAAGTGACTCTTTAACTATCTTTTGGATCATCAAGGGGGGGTGGCAAAGGTTAGAACACTTTCGCTGGTAGAATTTGAGGTAGTTGATTCTTGACTTGCTCAGTGATCCTTGCAGTGAGTGATGTTGAAAGGAAATTCATGAATTCATCTTGGTTTCTCCCGCCTTGTCAATCTAGATGTATCAACTAAAGCTATCAATTGAGTGTGGAGAGGATCTTTTTGAGCTCAGTCAACTTCTTTTTTTTTCCATGCTATGACTCTGTTGTTGAATTAGAAGACTGATGTGAAATCCAAAAGTGTAGATGGAGGATTCGTAGCTTTAGTTGTTGGTGGTGGTATGGAAGTTGATTATTGTGGTGGAGGAGTGAAGGAGGAATGATTGTTGGGAATGAACGGTGGGAGAATACTAGTGAAGAATCAGAGATAACCGAGACAAGTACTGTAAAGAGTGTGGGTGTTTGCTGGCTTGGTACTTCATGATGGACATGAACATCCATTGGAGAAACAATTTCTGCATCCGTATGGGGAATATTTGAAAAGTTTAAGAATTTAGCTGCCAAGTCAAATAAATGAGAAGAGCTAGTAACTGGAAACAGTAGTCTTAGTGTGGAACAGTAGAAAGTTTTACATGAGCATCTTCTATGACTTGAGAGATCTCTGGATTTTCATTCCCTTGATGAATGTTAGTCATTTTAGCATTGGTACCCTCCTCTTGAATAAACCCTTTATCAGTATCAACTGGTTCATTCAGCCTTATATCTACATCATCGTATAGCTGACTGGTAGTATAATCCATCTTTTCATCTTCATCACCTTTAGCTTTATCAGTAATCATTATTTCATCTTCATCGTCAGAATCGTTGGACGGGGTTTTAACAAACTTGTTTCTTCCACTTCTTCTTCATCATCTCATCTTCTCTTCATTCTCCTTATGATCAAATTCGGAAATCTGATTCATTTTTATCATATTCATGCTCGGAAATCCGACACATTTTCATTGTCTGATTGGGTTTTGATGATGAGCGCGAGCGCGACCGAGCGAGCGATGGGAGCAGGCGGGGGGGGGGGAGTGATCACTGTCTTTACCACTTGATTCTTGTTCATTATTGCTATCATATTCATCATTTCCCTAAGATTCAGCTTCACTTTCAGATGATTCTTCTTCAGTTACATCAGGATTCCTTGGTTTAACACCAGTTTCTTTACTTATAACAAGAGGTTTGATTTTGGCAGCACTTGGAGCAGTTTTGGTAACAGTACCAGAACCACTTGGATGAGTCTTGTGAAAGTCTCTCATACGCTTCCTTCAAACTTCTTTATATTGAGCATCTTCAGTTAAAGCCACTTTAGAGAGCAGCTCAATTCCTTTACCTCGAGTAACATCCACCTTTTCCTTCTTCTCAGAAAATGGCATCTTAGGAGTTTCTCTAATAACAACACCTCTTTCTGGATCCTTAGTAGACTTATTTGCAGGTCTCTTTACTCTCTTTGACTTCCCCGTAGATTCTTCAGGTGAAATTAGGACAGTAGTGAGTTTAGGAGAAGCTGGTTTCTTGAACTTTCGTGCCTTCTTAGGAGGTTTAGCTCCTGTAGCATAGCCAAGATAAGTCTTATAAGCTTTGGTTTCCTTCATCTCAAGACTGGTCAATGATTCAGGAAGTATAGCATCATAGATTTGGTTGTTTCTTTTGCAGAGACAAATCTTAAAGTGTTTATCAGATAGTCGTCTCTAGAGGTGTGCATCTTGATCTTGTTTCTCTAGGAGACAGTCTTGTCTTGAGTAAGGAAGTAGTGAATGATAACTTTGGTGAATCGAGGGTAGTACATCTTCTCTTGCTTTTTGTAGGCTTTGTTGTCAATCTGGTAAATGAAATCTTCCCAAAGTAGTTCAACATAGTCCACATTCTTCTGATGGTACATACCCCAAAGGATTTGTGCTCTGGAGAGACGAAGCTTGTCAAGACCAGTTGTCTTTCCAGATAAACTTCTGTTAATGAGAGCAGCAAAAGTTCTCCAGGGTTGATGCATCTGATGAACAACAACATCGTTGAGTGAATTGATTTCCTCAGTGTGACCAAGATCTCTTAAGAAAGGCACAATTTCTTCATCAGCACGTAGAAGTGCACACAGTCTTGACCCTGTACTCTAGGGCAGATCTTAAAGATATCTCTGAAGATTTCCAGATTGAGTTTAAATCTCTTTCTTTTGTCCATTTTGAATCTGTAGAAAGTGTCATGCTTGTAAACTGAATCCCAAAATTGATGCATGTAGACTTCTGGAACATCTGCAGTGATGAGAAATGCAGAGTAGCATGGAGTGAGAGCAAGAGCATCCAGAACGACTTGAAATGTGGGTTCTCTCTATATCTTTCTAGGATTGAGTCTTCCATTGCATTTCCCAATCTTAAGTATTTTCTCCTTGGGAACAAGTTCCAGATCAAGTTTGGTTTGTTGAGCAGTAATGGAAGACATGATTCTGCTAAGATTTGTCACATACAGGTCATATACAAGAAAATATATATATCACTGAAAGACAATTTAGATCATGTAGAATAATTATAGATGCAAGACTGATTTACACTAGGAATTATGCACACAGATACTAGGCAAAATATTAACACACATGAGACTAGGAGAAACATATAATCATACAACACACTAACTATAGGCAATTTAAAAAAAATCCAAGGCAATCACTAAAGATTTCTAAGGAGAAACTAGACCTAAATTAATCACTAAGATTACGAGATTAATTCAAAATTCAACAATCGGGGAGGGGGATTACAGGTCTATCAAAAATCATGTATAATTCGCCATAAGTATGTGTATAATTCACCTGTGTTAGACTCATGCGTATAGTTCGCCTGCTCAACTCTGTATAATTCGCCTGTATTGAGCCACATGTATAGTTCGCCTATGTATCTGTGTATACTTCGCCTGCATTAGCACTAGTGTATAGTTCGCCTATGAATACATGTATAATTCGCATGTGTTATCATTAGTGTATAATTCGCCTACGTTAACATGTATAGTTCGCCTGTGTTAACAACTAGTGTATAATTCGCCTGCATTAACATGTATAGTTTGCCTGTGTAACACATACACCAGCATTTTACACCTTTTCAAGCATCACTATCTAACTTAACATGAACACATAGCATCTATAAAACATTTAAAACACCATTTAACTCATGAATTAACCACTAAAATTTTGACTTATGTCTAGTTCGACCCATAAGAACACAAAAAACCCAAATAACCTAACTTTTTGAAGTTAAACATGTTTAGAATCAAGCAAACACTCACACGCACTTAGTTTATCATTCTTGAACACAAACCCATGAACTTTTACACGTTTTTGACCCATTCCCAAATTATCGAAGACAAGAATTGTTCATTACACAAGCATATGTTAACCCCATTAAAACCTGTTACAGGTACATGTTCTAGACCCCTTTAGGACCAAAACCCCTTAATCAATTTAATGTTTCAAGCACTTTCAAGTGAGAAAGTTATGGATCATTTTAAGGTTTTTTAACGAGCAAAATTCCCACGTTTAGTTTATATATATAGGTGTTTAACATTAAAACAAGTGTACCTTTTGATTATAATGAAGATAGAGCAAGTTCTTGAAGTCTTAGAAATATGTAATGGAGGTTTAAGGTTTATGTGTGTAAGACGAGTATGGGAAAGATGGCAAAGGGGTGTTTATGTTTAAAACTTTTGGGTTTTGGCATAAATGCCCCCTAAGGTTTACTAGAGATTCTATTTTCCTAATTAATTTAGCTTAAGGTAAAAAGTAGTTTCACTAATGGCAAAACTCTAGGTCCCAAACCGGTTAATTGAATCAAGAAAAAGATCTCTCATTTTTGCAATCATACCCTTAAAAGAATTAAACACATAACCATAAAGCCCTATTGAGTTAAAATTTATTAACTTCCCTTTAATTATTTCACCCATTATATGTTTAAAACCCTTTCCTTTTATCCAAATTGATTATGAAGAAGATATTTGATATTTTCTCCCCCTCAAACAATGACCCGTTTTCTATTTAAAGAGTTGTAGTCGTTGTTTGAGTGGTCAAATGTCTTTGAAAATAATTTTTCTGATGAATTCCTGAAGATGATTATATTATTTTTGAAAATCAACACCCAATAAATAAGATTTCTCTTATTTAGATACATAAGCGCACTTACGAACGTACACTTATGGAATATAAGAAGCACGAGTTATTGATGCAAAGTAATCACAAATCCTTATGCATGTCCTAAAGTATACCATCGCCCAAGAATAAAGTCCCGTTGAGTAGTTCAAGTTTACTTTTTGAAAATACTTGCCTTAAGATGAATGACCAGGTTGCTAATCAGAAAAAATAGCAAGCCATTTTTTGGCATATTTTAAAAGCTTTTGAAACTTCTGCCGAACCTTCATTTAGAGCCTCGTATCATTATTGAATGACATTTCTAAGGCCATGAATGTTATCGATTTTCAGAAGACATGCCAGAGATACATATTTTTATATTTTTTTGATTTTTTATTTTCTTTTTTTGAAAAAATTATATAAAAGAATTTTTTTTTTTGTGTTTTTATGTTTTCTTATGTACATATGATACAGGATATGAGTTACCACCATCACTTGTCCATTTCTCTGTCAAACGTTTTAGCATTTTCGGAGACATGCTTCTCATACCTAGCTTCTCGATCAAGAAATTGAATCTTTCTCTTGGCAAGGGTTTTGTAAAGATGTCAGCCAATTGATATTCCGTCCGAACAAAGTAGAGTTCCACAATTCCATTCTCCCTTTGCTCCTTTATAAAATAGTATCGTACATCAATGTGCTTGGCTCTTGAGTGTTGTACATTGTTGCAGCATAGAGCAATCATACTTTTGTTGTGGCAGTACAGATGAATCTTATTGAATTGAAAACCATAATCTGTTAGCTGTGAACGCATCCATAAGATTTGAGCACAACACCCAGATAAGGCAATATATTCCGCCTCTGTACTCGAGATGGCAATGCACTTTTGCTTCTTTAAAGACCAGCTAACAAGTTTATCACCTAAGAATTAAGCACTTCCTGATGTACTGCGTCTAGTGTCCTGACACCCCGCGTGATCTGCATCTGCATATGCTGTCAGAGACATATCGGTATCCTTCGAGTACCAGAGACCCATGTTAATGGTTCCCTTTAGGTATTGAAAGATCCGTTTAACCACATTTAAGTGCTTTTTGGTAGGCTTTGGCTGATACCAGGCACAAAAGCATACTGCATAAATAAGGTCTGGTCTACTGGATGTCAGATACATGAGGGATCCAATCATGCCACGGTAAAGTGTAGCATCAACTGGTTTCTCCTATAGATCTTCATCCAGTTTACTCTTTCTACTACCAAAGTGTGGTCTACAGAAACACTAGTTAGCATACCATAATTTTTAACATTACGGAAAGCTATTTAGATTGGTTTATAAAGATGCCTCTAGGACTTTGAGAAATTTGTAATCCTAAAAAGAATGACATCTGCCCCATCATTGACATCTTGAACTTAGTGGTCATCTGATTAGAAAACTCATTACACATGGCAGTATTAGTGGATGCAAATATTATATCGTCAACATAAATTTTTACCAGTAATAAGTCGTTCCCATCTTGCCGTGTGAAGAGTGTTAGATCAACTACACCTTTGGAGAAATGTTGTGAGATTAAGAAGGTTGACAGCATGTCCGTCACATGCACGTTTGCTTGTTTTGAGAGGAAGGGGGGGGGGGGGGGGTTGAGGGGAAAGGGAGGGGGGGGGGGGGGTGTTGCGTTAATTACCGATTGAGTCGGGTGCCTGGTAGAGAGTAGTGAGCGCGTGTAAAAGCCTTATTAAAGCTTGTTAACACATGCGATAGGGTAAACCATATCAACAAATACCAATCTTGTTGAGAAACTTAACCTCTTCTTTTGAGCTCGCCTTTTAAGAAAGCCGTTATTACGTGTCCATAATTGGTAGATCGTCATAATACTTTATTAGCTCAAATGCTACGAAGATACGGATGGCCTATATTCTAGCAACCGGGAGCCAATTATTCCTTCTAATTGATTCCCTACTTCATGACTGAATCCTTAAGCAACTATTCTAGCCTTATTCTTAGTATAACCACATACCAAATTCATCTATCCTGACCTAATAAATCCATTTTAGTTTGATCAAAAACACTTTATCTGGACACGGCACCAATTCCCAAACTTCTAGTCTTTAAAATTCATGAATTTCTTCTTGCATTGCATCGATCCAAAACGGTTCAGTCATGCTTTGTTTTGTAAGTTTCTTTGGTTCTACAAAGTTAGGAAGGCATCAAAATAACACCACATGGCGTCAGTTTGGAGTTGCTTTCTCGTAGAGACAGAGCGAGAAGGATCTCTGATCACGTTTGCTATAGGATGATCCTTAGTCCATTTACCAAGGTGTTCAAATAGAGTGTGGGTTTGTCTCACATTCGATGATGATCCTTGAGAAGTCAAGTCTTCATGAAGTAGATCATCACGAAACATTGGTGTTTTTGGTGTTTTTTTCAAAACCACCTAGAGAAATGTATTAAAGAATGTTTCTAGTATATCTTGTGTTGATGGAATACTTGTTGATGGAGCATCCTGGTCAATAGAAGTTGACACAGGAGAATCGGCTAAAACCACAACTCTTGGTGCAGCAGCGACTAGAACTGGAGAAACAGTAATTGATGGAGAATTGAAGTATTCATCAAACATAGGTATTAAACAAAGATCCCAATCTTCTCTGTTTATGGTGGAATAAAGTTGTTGAGAAACAGTGCTTTTGGAATGAGTCATGAACTAGGATGTTCCAGGAGTCAAAAAGCATGAAGCCCCGGGTCTGAACTGAATGTTCAGAAGCCATTGCTGTCACTCATCCATGTCACATGAATTGTTTTAATAATTTTCCGAGTTCTTTTGTTGTAGATTCTAAACGCTTTCTTTGTGGGCGCGTAACCAACGAAAATACTAATGTCAGCTTTTGCATCTAATTTACCCAGGTCGTCATTGTCATTGGTAGGATAACAGAGTGCACCAAAGACATGAAAGAATGATAAATCCGGTTTCTTATCTTGCATAAGCTCATATGGAGTTTTGTTGTATCGAAGGCGATTTAATGAACGGTTTTGGGTGTAACAGGCTGTATTGATTGCTTTGGCCTATAAAAATAATGGAGATTTAGAATAATATACATTGTACAGCAAGCTCTAACAAGAGTTCAAATATTTCGCCGTTCGGAACAACGTACGTTCTGCTGAGAAGTGCGATCAATAGATGTTTGATGCGAGATGCCAATATTTTCATAAAATTCACAAAGTGTACTATTGACAAATTCGGTTCCATTATCTGTTCGAACATTACGGACGGTGGCATTCAAACGAACTTGAATATTTTTGATGCATTTAATGATGGCCTTAGGAGCTTCATCTTTTGTTCTTAAAAATTTGACCCAAGTAAATCTTGAGTAATCGTCGACAATCACTAAGATATGCCTTTTCTCGTTAATACTCGCCACACGCATCGGACCGACACAATCATATGGGCGAGCGTGAAGGATATGTTTTCTCGCCTTGTTAGTTTCCTTTCATCTTTGGGTTGATGAGAGGATTTTATTGCTTTTTTTCCTAATGCAACATTCTGAAACCGATGATCTTTCCCGAAATTTTAGTCCCTTTGAATGCCTTCGTGTCAAGACCGTCTTTAGCTAGCTGGTTAAGAGTACAGAATTAAAATGAGATAAAAGACATTGCTATAACTAGCACTTAGTCTATGGTCATGATAGAAAAAACAGATCGGATATGATTTAAACACTGTCATCAGAGAAAATGTGTACAAATTTGTGTCACGGATCGGAAAGTAATCAACACCTTCTAAATTATAATAAAGCAAGTATTTTTTTTTGAAATGCGACTTCAGACCGTGTTGCAAAAAATAACCGACAGAAAACAAGTTTTATGTCCCAAGCCCCTCGACGAATTATACCTCTTGAATAGAAACATTCCTAGCTGACAGTCACCAAACCACAATAATCCATTCAATATGGTCGTTCCCAAATCTCACTGTACCCAAAGACTTACTAACAAAATATCAAGACTGAGAGCGGTTCTTTTGGTCATATGTGTTTGAACATCCGAATCAAGATATCCAGAGAAACAACTGACTACCTCTAGATAATTGTCAAGACCATAGTTGGAAATATTGTCCATGAGAACCGCTTTTGCATTTGAGATATCATCACAGTCAGAATAATAAGTATCAAGATCCTCAGTCTGAAAAGCAGCATTGTTTGGAATGATTGTCTGAACAAATTGACCATTTGGAACCCCTGGATCTGCAAGAAATACGAGTTGCTCTTCATCCAAAATTTGTCCAGCTTTCTAAGCTTCAGCTAACATTGCTTTATCCTTAAATCATGCTGCATTCTTTGGTCGCTTAGGCTGAGTGCATTGCCTAGCCATATGTCCTTCACCTTGACAGTTGTAGCATTTAACAACCCTTGCCTGTCCACTTGCATTGTTTCCCCCAGAACTAGTAGCATTACTCTTATAACCAGTATCAGAATAACTTTGACCTTGTCTCCCCCTAAACTGTTGCAACTGTGACCCTGCCATATTGAATAGTGGCTTAGTTTCTTGGATTTAATGAAGTTCCAAGTTGATTTTTGGTTGAGGGGAACCTTAAGGAAGCTGACAACTAATATAAAGTTTTTGCCTTGTTGTAGACAAGGCAATAGTATCATCTCTTGGAGAGAATATAGGAACAACAAAACCTAAGTCCACAAGAGGTGACTCAGTCATCGGTTGTATAGAAACTGGAGGTGATTGATAAGTAATTCGTGGAACGGATGAGTTTGATGATTCAATTGAGACTGATAATGGATTGATGTTGAACGTATGAAATTGATTAAATTGATGTTGTGATGGATAAGTAGATAGAATACTGATTGGGATGAATTGAACCATACTGAGATGGTGGAAACTGTTGTTGAAGCTAAGGATTGTTGTATGAAGACTGACAAGTGTTGAAGTGAGGTGGTGTCATCTGCTGATTTGCAACAAATGCAAGTGGATCTTGATTGCGTTCACTGACAAGCAGAAGACATACTACATTGGCATGAGTTTGTGGTTGTTCAATGATATGCCATAAAGCATATCAAAGTTTGTAGATGCAAATCATTTTACAAGCTTGACATCATCACCAAACTCTTACTCCATTCAGGTGGAAGATTGCTTAAGAACTTGATATTAACTTGAAATTGTTCCATTTTCATGTTGTAGATGTTCATGTTGTTAATCAGCTGAGTGAATCTCAAGTAATACTTATGAAGTGATTCCCCCTTGATGTGAGTAAACTTATCAAATGCATCATACAGTTTACACTCTCTTTCCTGCTTAGTCAAAGAGGTACTTTGCATCAGTAATTGAACTATCTCCCATAAATCCTTGGCGACTCTATGATGATTAACAAGTGAATAGATATCAGCTGGTAGACCTTGAAGAATGATATTGGTTGCCTTTATATCACAGTCATCATGAATTTTCTCAACAGTAGACAATTCACATATTTCTTTGTTCTGGTCACCCCATTCTCTTCAATAGTAGGCCAAATGAGTGGACTGTTTTCAACTGATTCAAGTATCATTATTTTGTGCTCTCTGTTTTGCATCTATAATTCCATTCTACTTTTCCAAGAATCATACAGGTCCTTGTCCAACATTGGTGGACGATTGTCAGCACCGGAGAGTATCATGTACTTAGCAAGAGTATTCTTTTGTCCAAGTGAAATAATTGAATCCATTTTAATGTGATAAGATAAAAGATGATCATACAGTGATTGGAGGTTGTTGTGTTAAAGTGAGGTTTGATTAATGAAATTGAGTCTTTGGAATACACAGGATTTTACAATTCTTGATAAAACTGGGAAATCAAGTTTTTAATACATTATTTTACAAAACAAAAGAAACAACTTATAATTCACCTAATGAAAGTGCAAAACTTTTCCAAAGCAAAACGTATAAATCTCCCAAGCAAATGATTAAATAAATCGCCTAAAGATGATGTATAAATCGCCTTTGGAATGAACGTATAAATCGCCTGAGTAAATAAACACGTATAAATCGCTTGAACAATATACGTATAAATCGCCTTTGGAGAAAACGTATAAATCGCCTGAGTAAATAAACACGTATAAATCGCCTAAACAATATACGTATAAATCGCCTTAGGAGAAAAAATGTATAAATCACCTTTGGAGAAAAACGTATAAATCTCCTTTAGAGAAAACGTATAATTAGCCTTTGGAGAAAACGTATAAATCGCCTTAGGTCAAGAACGTATAATTTGCCTGAGTAAATTTACGTATAAATCGCCTGAAGAGAAAACACGTATAACTCGCCTACACGTATAATTCGCCCAATACACTTCGAAACATTCGAAAAACAAAAAGTCTTAAAAGACAACTTTTTTGAGTTTTTATCTTATATTTCTTGTACTTCTTACCTAATCTAAGACTATAACCTTTAAAAACAACAAACTTTAATGTTTTTGACATGAAAAAATTTGAAATCAAGATTCTTGGTACAAAACCCTTTATTTAACCAAAAAAACTAAAAAAGATGAAGTTTTTGATGGTTTTTCAAATATTTTTTTGTACTTCTAGCCTAAACTAAGATAAATAATGAAGAAAGTTTAAAGCTTTAGAGTTTTTAAACCCTCAAAAAGTGAAAACTCTTTGAATGGTTCCATACCAAGATGCACGAGTAAACAAAGGTTAACAACACACACAAAACCTTCACAAACACCCCATGTCTCTTGATACCAATTGTAGAATATCTTAACACATATAGTATGGGATTCGTTTAGGGTTTTAAAGAGAGAAAGAGGTGGTTGGATGAACACTTAGAGAGATAAATAAAGAAAGAACAACTAGATTACTATGTGAGAAAATGAACAACCAACACCCTCTCCATGATTGGAGAAGGTATAAATACATCAAGCTATAACCGGCCATGGGCTTAGTCATGGGCTTTTCATGTGTCTTTGGCCCAGTTAGCTTAATAACATTACATATGATTAATCTACGAGCTACGACTATCTATATTGGAAGTGACCGATACTTTTCGTATTCCTAACAGTAGTAGTTGCTTGTTGACCAAACGGAGAATCGAGTGACATAGCCAGCCTCTTCTTTCTTTCTTCAACAGACCTTAACACATAGTTTCTTTCTACACCACACTTCTTCCTCTTTGGTTTGACATTGGAAAAACCACTGGCTAAGAAAGGTTTGTAATCATCTTTAACCATATTGAAGTACTGCGACTTGTTACTTTCATGCTGATATTGAAATTTATCTTATAGTTAGGTAAAATCAATGATAACGAAGTACACGTACAAGTCAAACCAAGTCACAAAATGAAGATGCCTTAACATTTTCTTGCAACACAGTTGTTTTATCTTCATGTTCATCAATAAAGGCATCAACATGTTGTTTTACAGTTGGGTCTTTGACTATCAATTTCTCCTCTTCATCTATTAAATTCATTTCAACTAAAGAATACTTAGCATCATGCTCTTCCTCGTGCTCTTCATCATTCAAGACAGACATGTTGTCATCCGCAAAATCATAAACCTGACATATTTAACTTATATAATTAGGAAAATAAAAGGATTATAAATAAAGAAGGTAATTTAAATTTAAATGTATATACATACATGAATGGGCTCAACATGAATATCAGCTGTGGGATGCTGATTTAGTTTAGCTACAAAATGATCAACATCATTATCATGTTGTAGGACATCAATTCCCAGATTATCATTCGCATAATACAATGCTTTTATTAGAACATCCAATGTGGAAAGCGCACGTTGAGAATAAGTATACTCATTCTTCCCATATGCCTTGTCAATTACCATACCATCACAAGCGACTTCGCCATTATCCATATCAGTAAGAGAGCATGTTGACTGTAAAAGAAAACATAGAATTCATTTGTCAAAAACTAACAAAAGTAAAAAAGATAAATGGGATACTTTAAAACATGTTAATATGATATAGATTGATACGAACCATGGAATCATAGCCGGACCAACCTTTTCCCATGGTTGAATAATTATGATAAGGTTTGGGTATCATTCATAATCCCATCTACTTGTTTAAATCCATCCCAGAACAAGCAACTTCCACATTATCCCCATATCAACACGAGAGCATGATACTGCAATCCCACAAAAAAATGTGTAATTTTGGTGATAAAATTATACAAGTAACAAATACAAAATGACATTGTTTAAAACTATTTAATATGATATAGGTTGATACAAACCATTGGATCATTAGCAGAACCACCAAATCCTTGGTTGACAGCATTATGATTATCATTTGGGATATCATTCTTCCCTTTGAAATTGTCAATCCTCATACCAACAACGGCAACTTCGCCATTATCAATATCAACAGGAGAGCATGATGACTGCAATTTATAAAATATAATTAATTGCTGACAACATTGTATAAGTAACAAATAAAAAATAGGATAGTTTAAAACTATTTAAATATATGATATAGGGTTTGATGCAAACCATGGGATCATTAGACGAACCACCTAATCCTTGGTTGACAGCATTATGAACACCGATTCTGATATCATGGTTTCCATCTGCATTGTCAATTGGCATACCATCATCGGCAACTTTGACATTATCGATATCATGACGAGAGCATGTTGACTGTAATTCAAAAAATATAATTCATTTATGACAACATTATACACGTAACAATTAAAGAGGGTATCTTCAGAAAAACTAAATTATAATAAAATTTAGGTTGATGACGACCATCGATCATTACATGAACCTCCTATTCTTAATGACAACAATTGATCACCAAGGTCTCTCTAGCTTTGTAATTCTTTCATCATCACCCTTAACCAACGCAACTTCCTTTCTAAGAGCAAGAATTTCAGCCATTGTGGGCTATTTATCTTTGTTAGTATTAGGATTTTTTGCACCTCTATCTAAATCCAAAATACCGTCCCCACCTTCCAATAAAAGCTAATCATTTTTTTTCAAATCTTGTATCATTTAACCCTTCATGAGAATTGGCTGACAAAACAGAATTGGCTGAGACAGGATTGTGTTGAAAATCAACACAATTGACTGAGACAACACACGCACCCTCATCTTAGGAAACATTCATGTATTCATCAACCAAACCCTTGATAAAATTAATACTTGCAATAAACCATGATTCCTTCGTCTCTGAAGGAGTTGCATAAAGCTCTAAAATTGGATTGGAATCCTAAGAAATTAATTAACAAAAGTGCTTAACTTCATGTTTAATACAAAAATACATTATTTAAATAAAGATAGATGTCCGTTTACCGGTCTAAATAGACGATTATACTCATTTTTCTCAAACTTTGTAACATTTGACCAAGCAATACCATGCGGTAACACATTATCCCTTTTCGACCACCATATTCTGCTTTTTGGGTAACTCTCCAAAATTCATATCTAAACAAGGGTCATTCACGTATATTAGCTGCTGTTTATAAAAAAACCAGAGGTACTTATATAAGATAAATAACAAAAAGTGAAAGTTACTAAATGACCAAATGTACGAAATTTGTAACAATAAAAGGATTAAAGTATTAAGAATAGTAACCTTGAAAGCCCAAGCAAAACCATATAGATTATATGTGCGATTGTAGTCTGATTTTTTCTTCTTCTGTTTCAAATGATGTTCCCGATGAATAGCTACAACATTCACAGTCCTTTTATAAAAAATTTCTCACATGTATTCACCTCAAGGATAATCATCCCACTTATCAAAATCCTCTAGACACTAAATGCCTAGGGACGTAATTCCTGTCCTCCTTACCCAAACAATTAGGAGACAAACCCTTACCGCATCCATGTCAGACAAACCTAACCAGGTTTTTTTATGTCTAAGAACTCCCAGCAGTTCAATCGACTTTACTTTCTTTACACCTTTTTTGTTATTTTTTCAGGAAAGACACGCTGGCAAAAAGGACTAGATTTGGTATGTTTTTCTGACACAATACAAATCGAAAACTAATGATTTAACAAACAAAACCTTCCGCCCAAACCTGTAACTAAGATCGCCAATAGGAATAGTCATTGGGAAGACCAATCAGAAGGAATCTCAGATACATATACCTGATGTTGCAAGACATAATGCATCAAATGGTTATCATTGTCGTGCGACGAAATATCCAACCAACGCCCAAAAATAGTTCTTCTAAATAACCTTTCATAATGAACTACTATAGTAGGGAGTGTCAGAGAGTACCTCATTGTTGTCAAGTGCCATGAGACAGATTTCTTCCTTCTTGGAGTCTTCTTCACTCTCGCTCCAACACCCAACAATGAATGCCTTTTGATCGTTGTAGGAGTGTTTAGGACAATCACTTATGAAGTGATTTGGATCTCCGCACTTGAAGCACATACGATCTTCTTTCTCCTTTTTGTCTTCCTTAATCTTTCGAAAGTTCTTTTTGTCGTCATGAGGTTGGCGAACAAACCTTCCTCTTCTTCTAAAGAACTTTTTGAAATCTCTTACGACCATGGCATACTCTTCATCATCACTCTCTGAGCAAGATACTTATTCATCAGTCAAAACTTTTATTGCTTTGAGTGCAAGTGACTTGTATTTTTCTTTCTTGCCATTGGAGATCTCTGAGTACTTTTCAAGTACTACCTCATAGACTTTTAGATTGCCGATGATCTCGTCTAGAGGTAATGTTGATAAGTCCTTGGATTCTTCTATTGCCATCGCCTTTGGACGCCACTTGGTGGGGATCGCTCTTAGAAATTTCCTAACATGATTACGCCTTGAAAAAGATTCATCAAGTGCTTTTAGAGATGTAATAATAGTATTAAATCTAGCAAAGGCACAATCAACAATTTCATCATCATAAATAACAAATTCTTTATATTTTTAGACAAACAAGTCTATTTTGTTATCTTTAACTTGCTTATTTCCTTGATGAGTGATTATTAGTGAGTTCCAAACATCTTTAGCCGTAATACACATGAAAATTCTTTCATATTCCTTTTTAGGTAAAGCATTGTATAAAACCATTTTTACTTCATCATTTTTGGAAATCATTTTCTCATGGCTTTCTTAAAATTTCTCATAAGGAATGATTTCATCCTTACCATCTTTGTTTTTAATGGTATGTTTATAGTTGCCATAAACTATAATGTGCCAAAGTTCAATATCCTTTGACTTCACACAAGTTTCAAAACGATTTTTCCAATATATAAAGTAATTAGCCTCAAAGAGAGGTGGTCGTTGCATAGATTGACCTTCTTTGTAGTTTTTCGAATCAATTATCATTTTAAAGATTTAAAATACAATACATTTTAAAAACTTTGGTAACCTAGCTCTTGATGCCAATTGTGGAAAACTAGAAGGGGGTTGAATAGTTTTACCATTTTAAAATTTTGCTTTGTTTAAACCTTATGTGAAGTTTGACAATATTGATGTTTGGTTAATAATCTAATTATATATGAGATGCAAGTAAGTAAAGAGTTAGAGAGATAGAACCAAGACACAAGCGTTTATAGTAGTTCGGCTACAAGGACACCTTCTTTGCCCTACTCCACTCCCCGAGTCACCTACTCGAGAGTTAGTAAACACTAGTCACCAATCTCCTTTAAACCGGCGGAGAAGCCTCACAATGTTGCTTACACCTTTTAACGGTACAAAGCTAAATACCGGATTCTTCACAAGGTTGAATCACACCAATATCACTACACTTGGTTTATAAAGATGATGAATACAACTACAACTATTGTATGATGTACGAGAATCTGAGATGTGATCTTGATAATGAAAAGGAGAAGCGAAACAAGATACTTGGTACTTGATCGTTGCAAAGGCGTGTTTGGCAATTTCTTCCTTAAAGAGAATTACCTACAAATGCTAAAAGAAACTAAACAAGAACTTAAGAGAGAAGAATGATCAGTAGATTAGAGAGTTTAGAATTGAAATTGGGTGAGTAAAACATGATAAATGGCTTGGTATTTATAGGCCATTATCTGTACTGTAGCCCGGTTCAGCCGGTTCCTTTGCAGAAGGGAACCGGCCAGTGTAACTCAATGGAATCAGCCAACACTAAGCAAATCCGGATTTTGATTTGCAAAATATTGAAAGATCATATGTAATCTTGATAGATGTTAGGATTAAAAGTCTTCATGATGATCTTGGAGTTACTACTGCTCAGGTTAGAGTTACTGCTGCTAAGTAAAACTTAGTGCTGCTCATTAACTCTAATGAAAAATATGCTAAGTAGTTAGTACTGCTAGTGTATATTAGTATTGATAGTTACTACTGCTAGTATATGTTAGTACTCCTAGAGTAAAGTTAGTACTGGTGATGAAGATTGAAGAAAATATTCTAAGTAGTTACTACTACTTGTACACAGTTAATGTTGCTGGTGTATAAGTTACTACTGCTTATTCAAAGTTAATGCTGCTAGTACAAAGTTACAACTGCTGAAAGAGGTTCTACTATCAAGGGATGGATAAAGACTACTCACAGAAAAGATAAAGATTGCTTATGTGATATGTATGAGATATTTTTGTAAAAGATACGTATAAGTTATTTATTTAGAAGATCATGATAACTTACGAAAATATTGTAAGCCGGTTAGGACTCTTTGGTGTATAAAAGGAGGTCCTAGGGTATAGAGTTCTATGTACAAAAAACGAGTCATTCATAGAATTGTCATAGCTTCAAGGTTTTGTAACCATAATACTAGGAGAGTATTCGTATTATTTGTAATAATAATATTGGAGCTTTTATTGTTGAATTAAATTGTGTTCTTGTGTTACTGTTTCATTAAGGAATTCTTCTTATATTAAAGATTAGATTCCGCATAATCTTTAGTATTATCAAACAAAGTTTCTATCATAGTTGTGTAGGATTTATCTTGCATAACTAAACCTTACACAATCTAAGGAATTAAAGATCCATT
>BQNB010002644.1:0-21449 GCA_026074375.1 Tanacetum coccineum | reverse complement strand
ATTCTTCCTAGGTTTCCTTGAGTATACCAATTTAACCATAGGTTTAGGTGATTCAGATGCTAGAACTATTGGTTTCCTAGAAGGTACTTCATTGGTAGTGGTAATCCTAGTTAAAGGGCACGCATTTCCTACAATAGTGAAAGTCCGACCGGTAGGTCTCCAAATATGTCCTATCTGAGTGAACACTTTTCCTGTTGGTTTCCAAATATCTTTCTTAGGTTTAGCATGAAATTTCACATCATTCATAAAGTTAGAAACACACAAATTATCAGAAGACATGCAATCATCACTGTTAATACAGACATAATCAGAATTATCTTGTTTCTTGGAATTCTGCACAGACGCTGATCCATTAACTTTAGCAGTACCATTCCTTTTATTCAAACTAGACTTAACATTCCTAGGGTGAGCTTCTACTTTATTCTTCGAATTACTACTTGGTGTTTGCTGAATCCTATCATTCCTGGTAATGCCTGAAGGCCGTGATCCGCTAGCACAAGTAGAAAGTCTTACTCCTGTAGAATGCAACACACGCTTGTTAGAAACTATGTTTGAAGTTGAGTTTGTTTTTGTGTTTTCTGTAGATGTGAGTGATTTGGCAAACCTAACTTTCTTGTCCTTTTTCCTCGGTGTAACCTCAACTAATTGAGGACCAAGATTGTTGATGCCAGGGCAAGATCTACTTATGTGTGAAAGCAAATCCTGAATGACTTTGGTATACCTAAAGGCAGACTCTAAAAGTTAATCTTGAGGATAATTGGCTTTTACATGTTCGACTATATCCCTAAGGACCAAAGCTTCTTCCTGAGTGTGTTTAATATAGGAGGAGTGAACAGTCCTTTTATTCAACAATTTGGGCGTGATTGGTTCCATACTATCCTTAGACACATCTGGATCAACAGAGTGGGTCTCAATAGCCTCCTTATCTATAGCTTTTCCTTTAAGTTTCCTTAACTCATTTTTTAGGGCTGCTATGACCAAACCTTGTTCCTGAAGTTTTGCATTTAAATCAGAAATTTCCCCAGACTTTATATTGACTTGTTTGATTAACGCATCACATTGTTCTTTTGATTGAACATGTTTTGGTTTAATCGAGTCATAAAGTTGCTTATAAGTCTGTTTCAAATGCTCATTCTCAGCAACAAGTTTTGTCACTCTATGTTCTAATTCAATGTTAAGAGTCTCAATTTCATCCATGCCCATTTTGACTTTACTATCATCCACATTTCCTTTTAAGGACTTAATTTACTCTTTCAACTTGACAATGACTGTGTCTTTCGCTTGAGACTGAGCTCTTAATTCACTTAATTCAAACAACTGAGTAAAACTTGGAGCATTTTGATTTAAAACTGTTTGTTCCTGTTGACAAATATCTTGATTAATTGAGAATCACTTCCAAAGTGATGCAAATTTTTCAAGAGGTTGAAAACTCTTACAAAGTTTATCATAAATTTCTTTATCAACAAAATCCTTTTTGTAGAGAAAGCTCAGTTTGGAGTTCGAACACTGTTTTGACCATCATTTCATAGTTTCAGTAAAAGAAGGTAAGGACACCCGTGAGTTGTATCTGGGGTTTTGTTTGGGCGGGAAAAATGGTTTTGGGCAAGTTGGCAACTTTGGCCACTCATCTCATATATCTTCATTGTGAAATTCGCCCTTTTATGATACAACTTTAGGGGTTTGGCAGAACTGGCCCCTAAAGTTATACTTCACCCGGTATGCAATTTCAGCCCTTGTGATACAACTTAAGGTTTGGCAATTTTAGTCCCTCAAGTAGTATTTTCTCCACTTGGCTCTCTTTTGACTTTGACTGACTTTGGCGTTGATTTGACTTTGTCTTTTCCATTCCGTGCTTGGCTTTGTTGTTTTTGGCTTTCTTTTTGTCCTTTTGTTTGATATCCGTTTCCTGCATAATACAAATGCAAAACATACAAATACAATGTATTCTTGGTACGTTTTTAGTCATTTAAGTCCATTTTTGATAGAAAATGGTATGTGTAATTAAGCACATACCACTTTCCAATAGGCATGTTCACTATATAAATCAGATTGTCAAACAAATCGTTTGTTGTAATCGTTATTAAGAATAGCATAATTAATGGGTTTCGTGTTCACTCTATGTTTTACAACCAATGGATCTTGTTCTTTCAAAAGCATTTTTGAACGACTCTCTTTACAACGCATTAATGTCTCATCAGAATCAGGAATCACAATAGTATCCATTTTAAGAATGACATTCCCGTCATACATTTTTGGCTTTGACTCCTGAACTTTCTTTAGATAGAAAGGTTTTTCAAAACCGATAGCTTGTTTCGTGGAATGATCATAACAAATTTTGGATTTAGTCATCATATGAACAGTTTGCGCTGATTGACCTCTTTTGAAAATGATATTATCAAGTTGCTTGATTTTCTTTTCTAAAGCAATTTCTCTATCAATATTTCTTTTTTCTACCATTTTTAAATCAGTTTTGAGATCAGAAACTGTTTTCATTAAAAAATCCTTTTCTTGCACTTGTTCAAAAAGAGTTTGCTTAAGACGTACAATCTCGGCATACTGTTCATTTGATCCTGAAAAACTGTTCTCAACATTTTGCATTTCTTTCAAATCTTTAACCTCTTCTTTATATCTGTCAAGCTCGGTAGTCAAAGCTTTATTGGCACTTTTATATTCCAGATTTCATCACTTGGGTATTTAATTGTTCAAACATAGATAATATCAGGACATCTTGTTGAGCAGAAGAGTTAGAATTCTGGACAGTTTCCTGTTGTGTTTCACTCAGATACTGAGAATAAGGAATGATATTGCTATCACTGGTTATTTCAGTTTCTGTCTGATTCACATCATTAGACTGTTCAGAAGACGTCATTATCTGCTCACTTTGATTGATTAAATCATAGGCCAGATTATCCGGATTGTGTACCTCAGTGAGTGCATCTGAGCCATTCCTGGAAAGATTCGCCATGAGAGCAATCTTGGCTGAGTTAAGTTCATCACAATCAGAGTCATAGGCATCCAGATCATCGGCTTGATAAGCAGCATTGTGGGTAATGACAGTCTGAGAGGTTTGAGTGTCAGGAAGTCCTGGATCTGCCAAAAATGCTATTTCTTCCTCTGTTAAAACTTGACCACTTGCTTGAGCTTGAACTAGCAACACTTTATCATTGAACCACGTTTCATCCCTTTTTCTCTTGGGCTTAGTACACTGTTTGGCAATATGACCCTCCCCTTTGCAATTGTAACAGATGATAGTCCGTTGTTTCCCTGTGTTGCTTCCACTTGCTCCAGGTGTGTATTTTCTCGTTGTTCCAGCAGCATAAGTAGTTTGTCTCCCCTGAACAGGTTGCACAGTTACTTTTCCATCATAGATGGTAGCTTGTTGACGAGGGTTTGACGAAGTCCTTAGCTGATTGTTGGTAGTAGGATACCGGGATGTGACAACAGCAGTTAAGAATGACATCATGTGATTGATCGCATCAATTGGATCATCCCCTTTCTGGAACACTGGAACAATTAGACCGGAGTCTGGTTGGGAAAATTCAGTTTGTTGATGTTGGTAAGTTGTGGGAGCATATTCCAATTGTGGGATGGATGGTTGTGGAGAATAAACGTTGTGGTGAACGGAGGATTGGTACTCATTTGATGGATAAGTGATTGAAAGAGGTGTTGATTGATTGGTTGTGAATTGTTGAGTCTGATAAGGTGTTACAAACTGTGAAGACTGATATGGTGAAACATGATGTTGAGGTTGAGAGTTCGGGTAAGTGTGTAGATGAGATTGATAAGTTGGCTGAGTTAATTGGTGAGATGCAACTAGAGCAAGAGGATCTGAGTTACGTTCATGCATTAAACGAACTTCATTTGCATGTTTTTCATGTTGTTGTAGGTAAGCATGAAGCTGATCAACATTGGTAGTATGCAAGTCTTTGACCAATTTAACATCAGTAACAAATTTGCTCCATTCATCAGGAAGAGTGTTTAAAAACTTGGTGTTAACTTGAAATTGTTCCAATGGCATCTTGTAGATGTTCATATCATTGAGTAACAGAGTGAACCTCAAGTAGTACTCATGTAACGACTCTCCTTTCTTGTAAGTGAACTTATCGAATTCATCATACAGCTTGCACTCTCGTTCTTGTTTTGTTAATGACGTTCCTTGCATAAGCAGTTTAATCTTCTCCCAAAGATCTTTTGCTACACGATGTTGACTCACAAGAGCATAGATTTCAGTTGGAAGGCCTTGGAGAATGATGTTAATTGCTTTGATGTCACAATCAGCTTGAATGGCTTCAGCGGGAGTCAGTTCAATATATTCCTTAAGCCTTGTTACTCCATCCTCAGTGATTGAAGGCCAAACGAGTGGTCCTTTTTCAACAGAGGCAAGAATCATTCTTCCATGAGGTCTATTCAACATATACAGTTCCATTCGGCTCTTCCAAGAATCATACAAGTGTTTTTCAAGCATTGGTGGTTTATTGTCTCCTCCTAAAAGAAGTGACTTATCGGCAAGAGTCGTCATTGTGGTATCAAAAAGATTACAAATTGATCGATCGGTGGTAGAAAGAAATTATGTTTGGTTATGTGATTGTTGAGTCTTGAAATGAAACTACACGGGATTTTACAAGTCAAAGAAATAAACCGTATAATTTAGAACTTTGAGTTAACGTGTCTTAAATGGAATTGACTAGTTCAGTTGACAAAGAAATTGCCTAGATCGGTTGTCTTGTTCGGTTGACAAAGGGACAAACTAGTTCGGTCCACTTGTTCGGTTGACAAAGAGTTAAACTAGATCGGTTCAGCTGGTTCGGTTATGCTTGTTTGGTTATCTAGTTCGGTTGTCAAACAAATACGCTAGTTCGGCTCTGCTTGTTGGGTTATCTAGTTCGGTTGTCAAACAACTAAGCTAGTTCGGCTCTGTTTGTTCGGTTAACTCGTTCGGTTAACTAGTTCGGTTCCAACAGACAACAAACTAGTTCGGTTCCCACTATAGCTTAGCTAGTTCGATTCTTGAAACAGACAACTCGTTCGGTTGTCAAAGAAATACTAGATCGGCTATTCTTGTTCGGTTGTACTCGTTCGGTTCTAACTACTACGAACCTCAAATTTTCAAAACTCAAAAAGACACATTTTTGAATAGTTTTTAGCAAAAATTATTGTACAACTAGTGTTACTAACACTATAGGAACAATAAAAATGAAAAGTTTAAGGTTTTTACGCCAAAAAATTTTGAATCAAAAAATTTATTCTTTATAAAGATTTTGAACACAAATCACAAGACAAACACAAAAACTAAACACACCACTCCATGGCTCTTGATACCAATTGAAGAAACATGTAATCTAATGATCTACCAAGAACAAGAGAGAGAGATGTGGGTTGTGATGTTTAGTGAGAGAAAGTATATGGAATGGATGAAGTGTTATTACTATGTGGAAAATGGAAAAATGAAACAACCAACCCCTCTCCAAGGCTAGGAGAGGGCTTATATAGTTACATGATGGCCGGCCCATGGGCTATGATGGGCTTCCCATGGGCCTTGGGCCGGATTAGCTTCTATACTTAACATGACACAATCTACGAGCTAAGACCTATTACAACTTGGAAGTGACCGACACTTTTTGTGTTTCCAACAATCTCCCCCTAAGGGAGGTCACTCCATTTTACAAAACTTTAAGCCTAGCATACAATGCTTTGTCTTTAGTCTTTAGCTCGTCCTTTTGACATTCTCCTGTGAGTATGTTGTAGTGATCATTGATTTCTGGATTGAGCTTGTTCCTTGAACTTGTATTTGACATTGTGATCTTGAGCATCTTGAGATCATCAACCAAGCACAATCTCTTCGCCATCTTGAAACTTTGCCATCTTGTGGATTTGTGATTTCTGAACCAACATGCTCATACCTTTCTTGAATGGTTGTCTTGAAAAACTTTAATGCTACGTCTTTCTTGAGATTCGTTAACTATAATACTTCGTCACTTCGAGAAAGACGTTCGTTATCAGAGTAGCGGAAGTCTTGAAATATGTATTTGAGCCTTTCATGAAGTCCTTATGTTTGTCTATCGGGTATGAGCATGTGGCTATGGATCTTGTGAGTCAGCTGGAATCAGGAACCTCCACCACCATCTTTAAATAGCCTGCATAAAAACAGTTAGCAATAAAGCGGGGGGACGAATATGGCTTTGTCATTCGCCCAGGTTTGGTTGGAGTAACCTTCAAATCCGTGAGGATCGACCTGTGATCAGATAGATTCAATTTAAGAAGAATCTTCTTGACAGGATTTCCAGCTGTAGTATTGAATCTTTCTAACACATAAGTATTAGATTCATCGTACTCAGCATGTTCTCATTATCGGAACGTCTCAAAGCAGACAGCACGATAAGAGTGAACCAGTGAGTTACTATCTCACCGATTGATATAGAAAATCGATTTGAAAATCAATCGACGTGTCACTTGCTAAAGTGGTTTTGTGACACATCGAGAGTTTTAAGCAATTCAAAATTCTTTAACCGTTGATCCATAACCTGGAACAAGTTTGATTCATAAAGAATCGCACCATTGTTGCTTTCCAGTTGTCACAAGCTTGATTCATAAGAATCGCACAAGTCACCTACCATGAGCTTGTTTGATGTTGGCTCAAGCAGGATTTCCATCTTCATTGTGAATACCTAAGTATCACTCGGATGTTCTGGCAAAATCACAAGGATCTTGCGTAGGACTCTAATGATATTACTTGATATTCACATTGTGTGAGATAACAAGCTAAATTATGACAAGTGTCCTAATGAGATTAATGGATGATCTCTTTTGGCTCTAGACTCAATAGTGCACTTTTAATTTTAGTGATCGGAGGCTGGAGCTGAGTGCCACCTTTTCAATATCAACTAACTCGGAGTGAGAAAGTCAATAGAAATGAGTGTATCTCCGTGAGTTTTGAAACAAAGTCTTTCCGACTTTGAGTGGCTGGGAGGGGTTTGTGCATAGCGTCACTGGGTCCATGACTGTCTTCAATGTCAGACAACACCTAAGTGTTTCTGACAGCATATGTATTGACCCGGTTTCTGCCTAAGTGTATGGAGGGCTTCTTTCTTTTCACCCTTTATCCTTACATTTCTTTTTCATTCTTCAACCCCTTCAATGCTTACCGAGACTTCATAACTAACACCTTGTTGGGTTTGTTCCAGTGTTAGCTCCATCTCAGTCGGCATTATTCCCGATTCTCACTTTTTCTCCTTTTTAATCATACCTAAGGACTTCTACACTAACTAGTGGATATCCCTGGGTAGATCCCTCCGGTTCTGGCTGGATCATGGGATTTGAATACCTATACCTAACCACCTTATAACTCCATAAAATTAAGTACATGGTCGGTCTTTTAGGGTATTCCATCACCATTACAAACCAAAATCATTGAAAAATTCATTCAAAGTGTTTGATATAAATATCAAAAGGTTTACACTTTGAATGTTTTTAATCATCACTAAAAGCTCCCCCTTAACATGTGCATCGTAATCGTAGTACATGCTAAGTGTGGAGTGCATCGAGTCCATTTTAATTGATTACTTCTGTCAATATACATTAAGTCCAGGTTAATCACATTTTCTCCCCTTATCCAAAATGTTAATCCCTTGATATTTTGGATATCAATTGATTAACCGTTCGGGGACAAAATGATGTATTCTAGCAGAATGGAACATATTATTGCTCCCCCTCAACTTTTGAGGGTTTATAAGATGGTGCCGAGTACAATTATTTGAAAGATTTTGAATTTACTAAGAAATTCTTGGGATTGTACATGTATAACAATTTCGGACCCATGAGATATTGGGGACCAAATGTTTGAATTATTATGTTATTTAAATAGATATGATTAGGAATTAATTTGGAGCCTGACGAGTGAATTAAAGATATTGGATGCTCAAAACACATGACGGGTAACCGAAAGTAATTCTCTACATACAAAGCATACAATGGAGGTAACGTTATTTTAGGGAAGTAATTAACGTGGTAACATCATAGGCAAAAGTACGGTTTCTCATGACTCCCTCATTATTGAAAATATTGAGCACGAAGATAATATAAAATTTAATTTGCCGAGTGTTGGTCAAATATTTGATAATAAGTACAAAGTAATATTTACCAAACACGATAGCGAAATAATTAAAGACGAAAAAGTCATAGGTAGAGGAATTAGAAAAAGAGGCTTATATGTGATGAAACTAGGAAATAAACCGGAAGATAAAATATGTCTTGCAACCTTAGATGAAAATTCCACCTTATGGTATAGAGATAGTCACGAAATATGCAATTAAGTAAATCTTAGTGTCTAAGGAATTAGTTAGAAATTACCTAGCTTAATTCGGACCGACATTTTTATGAGCTAGCAAAATTAGAAAGCAAGCAGTCATGACTTGTCACAAAGCCAAAATATAGTCTCAACGACTAGACGTTTAGAACTATTACACGTGGACTTATTAGGTGAACAACTGAGATTGAGCAGGTTAGCTTATGCCTTAGATTTTATCTTTTGTGCTTATTTTTTATGTGTTTTGCGTGCTATGTGATCGTTTTGCTTGTTATGTGAAGTAATTTATGCATTGCAGGGGGATCATCTTTAGGATTTTTGCGTCATCTTTTTATGAGGCCATGTGTATGAAGTTATGTGGTGTATTTTAAATTTGAGTGGTGGACTGTTGGGAAATAAGTCGCTTATTGCAAGCTTGGTACGTCGATCCTTGTTTTATGGTTTGTGTCGTTTATTAAAATATGTGGTTGATATGAGATAGAAAAGAGATGGGTTAAAACATATGGAAGTTTGTCGTTAAACTTTCCATTTATTCGTAGTGAGAATGGAAATGATATGGTATTTTTAGAAAGTGTAGTATTTTGCGTTTTAGCAAAAAGGTATAGTCAAATTAGCTTAGACTTTTGTAAAAATTTAAGGTAATATAGTAAATTAGCTAATTAATAAGAAAACAAAAAAAAATTATAAACTAAGGGGTTCGGTTTGGTTAGACGACACAAAAGAAAAAGATAAAAAAGGGAGAAATTTTACTAGATAACAAACTCTAGTTGAAGTAGGATTAGGCTAGTATAAATAAAACCTAGTCTCTTTTTTTTTCCTTCCCTTGTTGTTGTGCCGTGAGATCCATCTCCCCAAAAACCTTAGGAAGATCATTTTCAAGAGCTAGGTCCAAGATCAATTCAAGAGTGTTGTTTAGGTGCTTGTAATCAAAGGTAAATACATTAAACCTCTTTAAATCTCTTAATTTTTATAGTTTATTATGATGGATTTAGGTTTAATAAAAATACAGATTTATTATGTAATTAATGTTAATATGTTAATTAGATTTGAATTAGGGAGGAATCCATGCAATTTTAGGTTAGGGTTTGCATGGATTGATGTTATATTGATTGTGCGAATTTAGTTCAAGATTATGACGGTTTGTTCTCCATGAATGGAGGAATGCAAACGGTCATGATATCTTTTTTTTAAACTGTAGCATTTTGAATCATCTTTTCAAAAAATCAGGCCTCAACAGTTTTTGAGGTCACGAAGTCAGTTAAATAATGGTTACAAGATTCATTGCCAAAAGTGTGTTTTCAGACGAATTTTGAGTCAACTTAAGTGAGGTGAAAATCCTACTTAATAAGTGTTTTAAATTAAGCCCTTTTACATAAAGTAACTTTCATATGTCTATTAAGAAACCCTAAAAGGGATAAGGCTAAAATTAATTTTAAGTTGGGTTTTGAAGTCGAAACTTTTTAGTGTGCAATCAGATCCGAAAGTGACCAGTTTGTACGTTTGATTTTCAAAGGTATACTTATGCATTGGATGGATGCATGGGCTTATGAGGGAACTTAATATACATATGTGGGGTCATGTGTGAATTTTTGTGGGAATTATGGATGCGTTTTGGTATGGGTTTTGGGTCGTGCATGTTTGCGGTAAAAATTCTGCATTTGAGCAGAAAGTTGTAAGTGTTTAAAATAAAAGTAAAAAGTAAATAAAAGATATAATGAGATATAAAATGTGGTAGAGTTCGAGAGTCTATACAATATAGTAGAGATGTATTAGTCCATCATTAGGGGTTGTTATATTGGAATAAGCGTTAGCTTACGATGGTAACATGAGCTTTTATCTGGTTCAAGTTTAAGGAAGGAGTTTGTATTACTTGTAGCTGCGCGATCAGGTGAGTTTCATAGCCCCTCTTTCTTATGATTTTATTGGGGTGAAAATGATGCAAATGTTTTGAAATGTTGAATGATTTGATTACTGTGATAATTGGTTGTCTAAAATGCATGGACTTTATGTGGCTATTATGTGTATGTGCTAAATGTATTGTGATATGGTCAATTAGAGTCGGGTTGGCTTAGATCATGGGCACGTTCCTGCCCCTTTTGATGTGTTGTGATGTGATCAAGTGGAGTCATGACTTGGGTCGAGGGCACGCCTGCCCCTCTTGGATTGTTGTGGATCGGGGGTAACGTTCCTACCCAATGTGATTGTTTTGTTTTTGCTTGTTTAAGCCTGTATGATACTCGTTTTTATTTCCATAACAGTGTTTTTTTTATCACTAGTATTGGTTGGAAAATTTTAATTCGTGTCTTAAAACCTCCATGACTCCTCACCCAACTTTATGTTGACGTTTTTTAGCATCAATTTTCAGGTATTCGGTTTGTGACTAATGATGTAGGGGACGTGGCTAGAGTGACCTTAGGATTGCTTGTGAAGTTCTTCTGATATTTTTATTTAGACTTATGTTCTGTTGGATAATTTAAGTCTGGGATTGATTTACTTTTATGTGGTTTATGCATTTGCGTGTATGACATTACTTAATAATGCAAGACTCCTTTATCTTGTGTTGGGTATTGTTATGACACATAGTGTCCCCTGTGATTATTTTCTTGTCCTTTTAGTATCTCTATAGTAGACGCCATTGTGTTGTAATGATATCCATGAAGTTACATCTCGTGCTTCCGCCTTGGCGGGGTGTGACAGATTGGTATCAGAGCCTTTGGTTATAGAGAAGTAGGTGGTTGAGCCTAGACTATAACCTAGGAGTCCTTCACGTAGATGCATGTTAGGGCTTAAGTGTTTAGTAGTATATCTAGTATGTGTTTTTCCCCTTAATAGTATGATGTTATTTCTTAATTTTGTTGATTTCTTTAGCTATTTTGATTGCCTTTACCTGATTTAGTGTGCCTCATTCCTTCTTGTTAAATTAGTTATGCCTCCTTTTGCTCCTAAGAAGTTCCGTATGGGAGTCGCAATTGCGACAAGACGTAGGGGATATTACAAACCGGGGACACGAGCATGGGTAAGCCAGATTAGCCGCAAGATCCGCATACCAATTTCTATGTACCTATGCAGAGTGGAAGAAAGACTGACTATAGAATTAGCAGAGGGAAGAGAAGTGGAGAAAATAGTGACAACTGTGCCCCCCCCCCCCTTTATTCTCTGACAAAGAACGGGGTGGTTACTAGGTACCCTGGGAAATTTCAGGAGTACCAGCTAACTGATAAAGAGAAGGAAATGGAAAGGATGATGATATACTGGGATCAAGTGGAATATGAGGTGTCGGATGATGATGATTCGGATTTGAAATCCACGGCAAGGAGTGTGCCTAAAGACTATGAGTTAGAGGATACTGGTGATAGTAGTAGAAATTGAGTTGTGCTTATTAGGTTTTCGTCTCATTATAAACTTTCAAAAAAAAAACAAAAAATAAACCTTGGATTTCTTTCCTGTGAAATTGTTTGACTATTTTGATGTTATTGAAATGTGTGATTTCCTTAGATCGTTGAGTTTTTCTGTTTACTATATGTGGTGGTTTACTAATGTGATTTATGTGGTTTAAGTCTTGTTGATATTGAGAAGTGTATTCATAGGAGGGAGTACACTCGTTAAAGGGGGCATCTATAATTATGGTGGCCAACATATATTTACATGCGCCACAACAAAGTGGACTGACAAGTTTGATAAACAGTTTTTGGTTGTCTAACATGCTGTTTGGATGAGTGTTTATGTATGTGTTTTGTATGGTTCCGATGATGTGTTGATAGAATAGGCAAGTTAAAAAACCCTTTACCCTTCCCTTGTCTAATGAGCATTGTTATTATTTTATCAGAATGGTGCGAACTAGACATAATAATGATGATGAAAACGGACAACCTAATCTTGCTACCCTTATTGCGGAGCAACTCCAAAATATTATCCCTTAGATCGTCACTCAAGTGACGACTAATGTGAACAATGCAAATGGGGGGAATAGGGGAAATAGAGAGAATGGGGGCAATAACAGTTGTTCTTATAAAGGATTCTAGGCTTGTAGTCCTAAAGAGTACGATGGGAAGGGGGTGCGATAGCACTTACCCGTTGGGTAGAGAAAATGGAATCAGTGATCGATAACAGCGGGTGTCTAGAAAACCAAAAGGTGAAATATGCTGCAAGTTCCTTTGTTAATAAGGCGCTGACTTGGTGGAATGGCCAAATCCAGGTGAGGGGTCGAGATGCGGCGAATGGGATATCCTAGAATAACTTTAAGGCGTTGGAATAACTTTAAGGCGTTGTTGGTAGAAGAATTCTGTACTAGTAACGAAATGGAAAAGTTGGAACTAGAGTTATGGAACCAAAAGATGGTGGGAGGCAATCATGCCGCCGACACGCCTGATTTCATGAGTGGCTAGGTGGTTCTCATATGGTGACACCTTGAAATCTGTCACGCATTAAGACGGTATGTAGCAGTTTAGTACCGAAATTTAGGGGATGGTTAGGGCAACTAGCCATCAACCATTCAGAATGCGGTTGTTTAAAAAGAGGGGTATACTTACAGATGAGGCAATTAGCTGTGGAACGTTGTCAAAAGGTAGTGAAAAGAGAAAGGAAAATGATGAGGGTGCTAAGTCTGGAGGGCCTTGGAAAGATAAAAAGAAGGCGAAGGTAGGGGCAGGATTCGTGGCAACAGCTCCTCTAAGAAATGAATATGTGAATTACCCTAAGTGTGCAAGTGTAATAACTACCATGTCGAAGGAGGAACTGTTAGAGTGTGTTTCAATTATTTCAGAGACTGGACATTTTTGCCAAGATTGTCGGGAACTAAAGGTTGCAGTTACGGTAAATACCGATAAGGATGAATCAATAATTGAGGTTTGCTATGAGTATGGAAGCCCTGATCATCTAAAGTCTACCTGTCCTAAGTTGGGCCGAGCACCTGGGCAGGCGGGAAATCAGTTGGCTATAGAAGGAAATCGTGGCGCGAAGAAAACAATGGGATGCAGTTCGAGAAGGGTCTATAATGTGGAATGTGAATGCAGATGAGGCTCGCGGGGACCCTAATGTTGGTGACGGTACTTTCTCTTTAAATAACCATTTTGCTACAGTACTTTTGATTTGAGTGACTTTAGTTTCATATCTATGAATTTGCGTCTATGCTCAATGTGAAACCTAAAATCGTAAACCCCCGTTATGTGATAGAGATAGCGGATGGTAAAATGGTAGAAGTCAATAGGGTTATCTGTGATTGCAAACTAGAACTAGGAAATTCCTTGTTCACTATAGACTTGATTCCCTTGGGTCATGGGAGCTTCGATGTGATCGTTGGTATGGATTGGTTATCTATAATAAGGCCGTAATTGTGTGTCATGAGAAGATGGTCGAAATACCTTTAGAAGGTGGTAAAGCACTTAGAGTCCACGGGGAACATGCGTTAAGGTTAGATAAAACCTTAATGAACGCTAATGTAGGAGAACCAAAGATGAATGAAATTCCTATAGTGCGGGAGTTTAGTGGTGTGTTTTCGGAAGATTTGTCGGGTCTACCACCACAAAGACAGGTCGATTTTTCGTTTATATAGAGTTAGTTGCGGGGGCGGCCGCCGTAGCACATGGTTCCTTACACCGTTTAAGCACCTTCGGAATAAAAGAATCTTTGTTTTGCTGGGCCGCTTCAAGAATTGCAAGCCAAGGGTTTCATTCGGCCTCAGCATTCCCGTGGGTGCACTGTGTTGTTTGTTAAAAAGAAGGATGGGCTCTTTTGTTTTGTGTATTGATTATAGGGAATTGGATTAAAACAGTTGATGATATAAAACCGATATCCTCTCCCTAGAATTGATGATTTGTTTGACCAGCTTCAAGGTTCTCGTTACTTTTCTAAAATAGACCTTCGTTCGGGGTATCATCAACTTCGTGTTCATGAGGAAGATATTCCAAAAACCGCATTTAGAACCAGGTATGGGCATTTTTGAATTTACTGTTATGCCTTTTGATTAACCAATTGCCCACAGCAGTTATCAGGACCTGATGAAAGACGTCTACAAACTGTATCTAGATAAGTTCGTCATTGTGTTCATAGATGACATTCCGATTTACTCGAAATCGAAGGAGGGGCATGAAGTGCATTTGAGGTTAGTTTTAGAATTATTAAGGAAGGAGACGTTGTATGCTAAATTCTTCAAGTGTGAGTTTTGGCTGCAAGAGGTGCATTTCCTCGGTCACGTGGTCAACCAGAATGGTATACATGTGGATCCGGGAAAGATAAAGGCAGTAAAGAATTGGGAAGCTCCCACTTCTCCTACAACACCGTTTGAAATACGATCATTTTTGGGTCTAGCGGGTTACTACCGGCGTTTTATCGCAAACTTCTCTAAGATTGCTAAACGTCTTACTTCGTTGAGTTAGAAGAACCAAAAGTATGTATGGGGTATGGAACAAGAAGAGGCTTTCTAGACTTTGAAAAATAATTTATGCGAAGCACCGATATTGTCACTTCTCGATGGAGTTGAAGATTTTGTAGTCTATTGTGATGCTTCGAATCAAGGGTTGGGTTGTATGCTTATGCAGAGAAATAAGGTGATTGCTTATGCGTCAAGACAGTTAAATATTTACGAGAAGAATTATACTACACATGATCTTGAGTTAGGGGCAGTGGTGTTTGCTTTAAAAACTTGGAGACATTATTTATATGGTACGAAAAGTGTTATTTACACGGATCACAAGAGTCTCCAACACATATTTGATCAGAAGGAGCTGAATATGCGTCAAAGGAGATGGATCGAGTTATTTAGTGATTATGAGTGTGAAATTCGATATCACCCGGGTAAAGCGAATGTGGTGGCGGATGCACTAAGTAGGAAGGAAAGGGTGAAACCTAAGCGGGTGCGGGCGATGGCAATGACTATTCAGTCTGGAGTGAAAGGAATGATATTGGCAGCTCAGGGTGAGGCGTTTGATCAGGAGAATGTAATGGATGAAAGGTTACATGGTTTAGATCAGCAAATGGAGAGGAAAGGAGACGGGAGTTTATACTTCATGGATCGAATATGGGTTCCGTTAGTAGGAGGTGTGAGAACAGTAATTATGGATGAGGCTCATAAGTCCAGGTATTCTGTACATCCTGGAGCGGATAAGATGTACTATGACCTTCGAGATATGTACTGGTGGCCGGGAATGAAGAGGGATATTGCTACCTATGTTAGCGAATGTTTAACTTGTGCAAAGGTGAAGGCTGAGCATCAAAGGCCTTCGGGCTTATTACAACAACCAGAGATACCTGAATGGAAGTGGGAAAACATCACCATGGACTTCATCACTAAATTACCTAGAACAAGGAATGGGCACGATGCAATATGGGTTGTAGTTGATAGATTGACCAAATCAGCACATTTTCTGGCAATACGTGAAGATTATAGTACGGAGAAATTGGCGAGGTTGTACACCGATGAAATTGTCGCGCGTCATGGAGTGCCTGTGTCGATTATTTCGGATCGTGACGCACGGTTTACATCACGTCTCTGGCAAACATTTCAGAAAGCCTTAGGAACGCGATTGGATATGAGCACGGCTTATCACCCTCAGACAGATGGACAGAGTGAGCGTACAGGGTAATTTGGGAATCAGAGGACAGTAACAGTTGTTGGGAATAGGGAAACTATTGGAAATCAGGTAGTTTGGCCAAACTGGGATATAGTGTTTCAATTGCAAGGGGTTTGGACATTTTGCTAAGGAGTGCAGAAAACCAAAAAGGGCCAAGGATTATGAATATCACAAGGAGAGGATGATGTTATGCAAGAAAGAATCACAAGGTATTCCTTTAAGTGCAGAGCAGAATGAATGGCTTCAGGACACCGATGAAGATCCAGATGAACAAGAACTAGAAGCACATTACATGTACATGGAAAAGATTCAGGAGGTCTTACATGCTACTGATGATAATTCAGGACCTACCTATGATGTCGAGCCATTGAAAAAGGTACATATAGACGAGGACTATAATGTGTTTGCCACTGAAAGGCAACATTTTGAACAACCTGAATCCATTAACAATACATATGTGCTGGAAAAGGCTGACAGAAATGTCATTCATGATTCATCCGATATGTGTGATAATGAAGGAAAGGCTGATCAAAATGTTGATGAACCTGAGGATGAGCATGTTTTGCTTGCTTCTTTAATTGTCAATTTTAAACTAGATGTTGATGAGAACAAAAAGACACAAAAGCAATTAAAGAAAGCAAACACGTCTCTAACTCAAAAGCTTAAGAAAAAGAAAACAAGATCTTTTTTATTGCAAAGTAAGCTTGAGAAGTACAATTTTTTTCAAACAAACCATAAAGACAAAGAGAAAGATGAACTTGAATGTGAAAAAGATCTTGGTTTACTGGCAGAAACTAAACGACTACATAATGAATCTTCAAAAACTCAATCATATGAAACTTTTTTTGTTAAAGAAGAAAATGCTAAGCTTGTAAACCAGATCTCAACACATGGAAGTAGGATTTCTCAAATTTTGAAAGAAAAGAGAAATTGAAAAAGGATTTCAAAGAACATAAAGACAAACACATAGATAAAGAAATTGCTTTCGAAAATAAAGAAAGGTGTGACAACCGAGATTTGAGCAGGTTAGTTTATACCATTGGAAATGGCTAAGAGTTTATTTTATGTGTTTAAGTGTGTGCTATGTGATTTTATGTGTGCTAAGTGAGTTAGGTATGTGCATGATATCATTTTGAGGTGTTTGGGCATCTCATTTTGAGTATGTTTGTGTTGGATTATGAGTATTCCATTTGTTCACGTTTAGTGATAAAGGAAAGAAATGGCGTATTGCATGTAATGCTACGCCAATAGTTGGATGATTTAGTGATAAGCGTTTATGAGAATTGTGGCATTTTAGAAATGAAATAAGTGAGTGAAATATAGAAGTTTGTGGCAAACTTTCTAAAAATAGAAAGTGGTTTGGTGAAATGAAAGTTATTTTTAGAAAGGTTAGTAAGTAGCGTTTAAGTAAAAAGGTTTAATCAAATTAGCTTAGGTTTTTATAAAAACTTAAGGTAATAAAGTAAATTAGTTAATTAATAAATTAAAAAATATATATATAATATATATATTAATAAGGGTGCGTCCGGTTTGGGGTTATAGAAGAAAAAAAATATTTTTTTAGACTTATTTGAGTTGGGCTAGGACTTCAAAGAATTAGTTATATAATCAACTTGGCCCATCTCTTTTCTCTTCTTCTTGTTGCCGTGAACTTGTGTCCCCAAAACCCTAAGGAAGACAAAAATTTTGATCAAGAAATCTAGGTGTTAGATCGTGTTAATTCAAGAAAGATCGTTAGGTATGTTCTTCTTCCTTGTTTATTCTTTTAATTCATGTAACATCATTTATGATGGATCTAGGGTTCACATAAAATACAGAATATTAATGATATTTAATGATGTTAGAATGATTAGGGCTTGATTTGGGTCATGATCATGCAATTGGTTAGGTTAGATTTGCGATAAAATCTTGATTTAGGATGAGCAGAATTTAGGGCTGTGTTTACGAGTGATTATCTCCATGATGGTAATAGTTTTTTTTATGTTTCTGGACTCTAAACAGTATCTCATTAAATGTACTTTCCAGAAAATCCAGCCTCAAAAGTTTTTAAGGTCGGGAAGTCATTCAAATGTTGGTTACACTAAAAGTTCTCAAAACAGTATATACGGGTCAGATTTGGATCATGTTTAGGAGGGTAAAACCCTAACTTAAAATTCGAATTAATCTTAGACCTTCTACAATAGTTAAGTTCCATATGTCTATGTATACTCCTGTGAAAATTAGCCTCTGAAAGCATGTGTAAGTATGGTAGTTAGAGTGATACATTTTGGTGTGCAATCAGATCCGAATTAGGACAGTTTTGAAGTTTGATTTTATTTGAGGTAGTTACACATATAACTAATACTTGTGAATCATAAGGTGGTTAAAATACTCATAAATGAACATGTTTGATTTTTGGTATGAATTATGAGGGTCATTAAGTAAGGGTTTTGGGTATGTAAAGTCATGATAAAATTCTGCAATTCTGAGTTAATTATAAGTAACTAGTGGAAAGAGTTAATGAAGTCGTTAAGGTTGGGCATGGTATCGGGGTGACCCATGATGGTTAAATAAACCCTTAGACATCCATCATATGAGTGTTACATGGACATGAGCTTTTAGCTTGGTCGCGTATAACACATTTGTGTTTGTGTTGTTAGTTGCGTGTAGAGATTTGGAAGCTGCGTTTGAGCATCCAGGTGAGTTTCATAGCCCATCTTTTCTTATGATTCATTGGGGTGGAAATGATGCAAAGTATTTAGAAATGTTTTGATTACTGTGATAATGTGTTGTCAAAGATGCTTGGACTATACGTGACTATTTTATGTTGTGTACTACATGTTTGTGATGTGATATTAAGAATTGTGAACTAAGTCAGGGGGATCACCTGTGGGTATCCATGGCCTGTTTAGTGGAAGGTACTGTGGCCTAGCGGGCAGGAAGGTTACTTTGAGAGTACCCATGTCCTGGGCTAATAGGATAACCACGGGAACCTTGGTGCGATATGAGACATCTTGTAGTCGTTTGTCGGTTATTTGTGTGGTTGATTGGATTGGATTGGATTGTATTGGATTGGTTGTGCATGCTAGCCTGTATGATAGTTCATTTATTATCCTGCAATGTTTTCTTTATTATTACAGTAATGTGTAGTTTAGATTTTTTTATTGTGTCTTAAACCTATGACTCTCACCAACTTTATGTTAACGTTTTTAAGCATCATTTTCAAGTGAATATCGTGATGATAAGAAGGATGTTAGAAAGAGTGGCTAGAGAGACCCTAGGCATTGCTTGTGGATTCGTCTTTTCTAGTCTTTTCATTTATGACATTTGTTTTGCTTGATACTTATTTGTTGGAGATTGTTAATATTTGGATTATGTTGTTTCGTGTACGACATTACTTTAGTAATGCAAGACTCCTTTATCTTGTGTTGGTATTGTCATGACACATAGTGTCCATTTGATTATCTCTTTCATTTAGATTTCTCTATAGTAGACACCATTGTGTTGTGATGATATCCATGATGTTATGCCTCGTGTTTTCGCCTAGGCGGGGTGTGACAGATTGGTATCAGAGCCTTTGGTTATAGAGAAGTAGGTGGTTGAGCCTAGACTATAACCTAGGGGTCCTTCATGTAGATGCATTTAGGGCTTAAGTGTTTGATGCTATAACTGCTATGCTTCCCCTCTATTTTTTGACAATAGCTTACTAATATCTCGTATTTTGCTAAGTTGTCATTGAGTTATTTTGCCTACCCTTATCTGGTATGATATGTATTACTTTCTTAGTATTTTAGCTATGTTTTTCCCCACCCGTAAGAAGTCTCATTGGGGAACCATTTTCTCAACTGGACTTAAGCGTTATAAGGATCCATAAGAGGAGCCTCTTGTGGAACCGAAGGAGATAGGATAGTTGATCGTTTGTCGGATGCGCGTATAGGGATGGCCCATGGAAGGCGGGGACTCTGCGAAGGTAAAGTCAAACCCATGCAGGCCCAGCTAGTTTATTCTGCTTTACCTCGTCACATTGTTATTGATTAATTCTTTCGAATATCTTGTATTTTGGAGGTGATGCGAGACTTTCGTTCTTTTATGTCATTTCGATTTTATTTAGATATAAGTAAGTAGTTATTTGATGAAGCATCCTTTATGTGTTAAGTTATAGTGGTTTAATATGTGCAATATGGTATATGTGCTTATATGTGAATTATGATTGATATGGGTAGTCTTGGAAGTAAGTATAGCGTGGTTAAAGAGGCCACTTATAATTATGAGTGGCCACCATAATTATAAAGGCATCCACACGCGTAGAATTGGTGACCATGATTCATTTATTTGTGTTTGTTGTATGAGGTTGGTAGTAGTAATATGTTTTGCTTTTGATATTGGTATTCATGATAAGGATGGTGGTATGAGTAGAGAAATTATTCTCTTACCCTAATTGGAGGATATGTTAAATTGAGTTGTATAGATAGTAAGTTTCTTTTCTATCTAGTAATTGCGGATACCTAGTATTATTATTGTTGAGGTTGTTTGTTTGCTTGATTATTCATTCAGATTCCTAACTCTAAGTATAGAATCCCTTCATCGTACTTTGTTGTAAGGAGGTCCTATCTTCCTATTCGACGTCTTGATGTATATTGGTTGTTCGGATCTGCTGCTTTTGGTTATTGGTACATTTCTCTGGTTTTCCCGTAAGTTGACTTCTCGTAGAATTATCAGAATTTTTCCTTTTAAGCACTATATGTTCGTGACAATTTAGTACGGATATTTACTCCCTTGGTTGTATATCTCTTGGTTTCTGTAACCCGTTGGCGACGTGTTAGTATCGATGCTTTTAGATTTGCTTTGTTGATCGTTATTTCGGATAAGACCTTACGTTTTCTTTTGGATCCGTAACGTCTTGCAAGAGTTTTCTTGTACGAGTTCGTTTGATTTTATTTTGAGTATATGGTTCATGGTATTTCTTTCGTTTTCAAACAATAAAATTGTGCTAGAGTCTGTACGGTGTTTTACAATCCCTTTTGGTATTATGGTGTCTTTTGTTTAAGTAACATATTTCATAATTGATGTCTAATTATAAAAGTACTTTTGAAGCATTGTGTTAGTGTTTGAGAAAAAATATGTTTAAAATGATCTCTGTAAATAGAATATGTTTAAATGGTCTATACAAAGAGGATATAAAAATTGTTGAGTGGTTAAATAAATTTTATTTTATTATAAAAAGCTGGTTTAAAGTGATTCATAGTGGTAAGGTACGATACACCATTAGGCAACCATCTCTAGATTTTTATGACAAACAGAATGAATTTTATAAAGATTACATTTAAAACAATTTCATTATTATTTAAAATGATTTTTATACTTAAAGTGACTTTCTTAATTTAAATCGATTTTTATAAAAACATTATTTAATTTGGTCTTTCATTTGTCGTGGTACGCTTCTTGGTTTTCTTTCGTTGCGTTTTCACTTAGTGCATATACGTATATTTTCTTTCAAAGGATTCTTGTGTCATTTGATCCGCGTCTATTTGCATATGTGGAATCTCCTATATGCATTCTAGCCTTTGACTCGATATTCGTTTGTTATCCTATTCGATTGT